>PVIH01014397.1:0-15578 GCA_004025045.1 Sigmodon hispidus | reverse complement strand
TCATTATGAGAAGAGTACTTCCAAAAATATTAATGAGTTTGTTTTCTATTGACAATCTGTTGCTGTGTTTGTGGCTTAAACACTTAACAATGGTTTGTTTCCATAGTGAAACACTCTAGGAGAAAACCAAATTTTTCATGTCTGAGTGGTTATCAATTGAATATAACTTCTTGGTTATGAATGGGGATATGTGTCCACCTTTTTCAGCTGTAGGACTCCATCTTGTGGAGGACTATGTAGATTCTATGCCTGGTACCTCAGTCTCTGTTGAGTTCATATGTGCATCCTTTCTGTCCCGTCTTAAAGGCTCTGTGTTCTTGGTTGTTCTATCTCCTTCTGGCTCTTAGACTCTTTCTGTGTAAGAAGAAAGCCCCATCTGAGTTCTGATGATAGGAATTTGATGAAGATATCCTGTTTAGGACTGTGATCCAACCACTCTCACTCAACATATAGTCTGTACTTTGGTCTGTCTGTGGGTCTTTGTTTTTGTTTCCATCTGTTGCAGGAGGGAGCTTCTTTGATGATGTTTGAGCATGACTGACTTGGGTCTATGAGTATAAGAATGTCATTATTGTTACTTTTCTTTTAAAAAAGAACATTAGTATTTGTCTTTACTCTAGGTCCTTACACTATCTGGTCTCAGATTTGTGGGTTTCATCTCATAGAAAAGCTTTAAGTCAAATCAGAAATCAGTAAGTCCCACAAGCTTTGTCTACCATTGCACTAGAATATCTCACAGGCATGACACAACAGTAGAGAGAAGGGTTTTGTAGCTGAGTTGTTGTTTGTGTTTATCCTTTGGTAGCATGCAGACTACGTTGCTGTACAAAAGATGCTAGAATGTAATTGTAAAGACTCTATGGTTGATATCTCCTCGTTCATGAGTTGTATATGTGTTGATTTCAGGTTACAGAGAGTAACCTTGAAGCAGTCTTGGTAATAACCTGGATTACTTTTGGGACAGGGGTTTTCCAGTTTCATTTAATGACAGTAAATGACCAGATAGGGCTCTGTCATTCCAATTATTTGAGATATCATTTAGATAGCCTTCATATATGTATTTATTTTAGGAACCTTGCCTTTCAAATGGGCCCTTAACACTAGCTATCTTTCCCTATATTCTTTCCATCTTCCCTCTCTTGCTACTCTTCCCCTTCTTCCTCTTATCTTTCCTCTTCCATTCAGCTACTCATTTGATATTATGGTTCCAGCCTCTTCCCAGTCCATCCATAATTATCTATTATATTTCCCTTTCCTATGAACATCTATCTGTTCCTCCTACTCCTTTACTCTATACCTAGCCTTTGTGGATCTACAGATTCAAGCTTCTTTGTCATTGACTTGAAGGTTAATATCCACATATAAGTGAATGTGGGATGATTTTTTCTAGTTTCACCAATTTATCTTCACATTTCATTATTTCCATTTTATATTGGCTGAATAGTATTCTATTGTGTAAATATTCTGTATTTCCTTTATCCATTCATCTGATGGGGGACATCTACCAATTTCTGGCTATTATGAATAAAGCAGCAATTAACATGGTTTAACAAGTGTCTCAGTGATAGAGTGAAACACCATTTGGATATATCCCCAAGAATGGTATAGAAGAATCTTAAAATAGATTGATTCTCATCTCCCTTAAGAACCACCATACTGATTTCCAGAGTAACTATAAAATTTGAATGCCTACCAGCAATGAGATTAGTGTTCTCTTTACATAACATCATCATCAGCATGAACTGTCATTTGTTTTTATTGCCCTTAGGTATTCTGTTCTGTGCAATATGAAATCTCAAAGTAGTTATTTGTGTTTTTACTGATGGCTAAGGGTATTGAATATTTCTTGAAGTTTTTCTCAGCCACTTGAGATTCCTCTTTTGTTAATTCTTTGTTTAGATCTGTATCTCACTTTAACTGAACTATTCAGTTCTTTTAATATGTAGCTTTGAAGTTTTTTATATATTTTGGATATTAGCTCTCTACCAGATTTATAGTTGGTAAGAATCTCTTTCCAGTTCTGTAGGGTGAATGGCTGGGTACTTTGCCATGGTGAAGCTTTTAAGCTTTATTAGATCCCATTTATTAATTGTTGATCTTAGTGTCTATGCTGTGTTCTGTTCAGAAAGTTGTCTTGTGTCAATGATTTCAAGGCTATTCACACATCATTTTTATCAGGTTCAATGTATCTGATTTTATGTTGAGGTTTTTGATATATTTGGAATTCAATTTTGTGCATGCTGATATATACATATACATATATACATATACATACACACATACATACACACACACATAAAAATATATGTATGTGTGTGTGGGTCTATTTGGATTCTTCTTCATGCAGCCATCAATTTTAACAACATCACTTGGTGAAGATGCTGTGCTTTTCTTGTGTATTTCTGCTTTCTTTATAAAAATTCAGGTGTCCATAAATGTGTTAATTTATGTATGGAATCAGTTAGATTCCACTGATCAGTGTCTTTCATTAGCATAGCTCTGTAGTACAATTTGAGATTACGGATGGTTGTACATCTATCAGTTCTTTTATTATTGAGCATTGGTTCTAGCTATACTGCTTTTCTATGTTTTGTTTTGTGTTTGCTTGCTTGATTTTATATAAAGTTTCAAATTGCTCATTTACAACCTATGAAGAATTGTGTTGGAATTTTGATGAGATTTCATTGAATCTGTAGTTTGATTTTTGTAGGAAGGCTATTTTGACCCATGGACATGAGTAATCCTTCGATCTTCTGATATTTTCTGCAATTTATTTCTTCAGTGTCTTAAGATTTCTATCACAGAAAGTTTTAACTTTCTTGGTTAGTTACCCTCAAGATATTTTACACTTTTTTTGAGATTGTTGTGAAAAATGTTGGTTTCCTGTTTTCATTCTCAGTACATGTGCCATTTGCATCTAGGAACACGACTTATTTTTGTGAATTAATTTTTTTTATCCTGCTGCCTTGCTGAAAGTGTTTATCTGCTATATGAATTTTCTGGTAGAATTTTTAAGGTCCCTTATATATACTATTATATCATCTACAAAAAGGGAAATTTTTTAATTCTGCCCTTCAATTTGTATGCCCTTGATTTTCTTCAGTTGTCTGATTGCTTTATCTGTGATTTCTAGTACTATACTGAATAGGTATAGAGGGGCTACACAACCATGCATTTTCCTGATTTTAGTGGAGTTCCACCCTATTTCTATTTAAATATTGTCTGTGAAATTGCTGTAAACTGACTTTATTATGTTGAGGCATGTACCTTATATCCCTTATCTCTCCAGACTTTTATCATAAAGAGGTGTTTGATTTTTAGAAAGGCATTTTCTTCATCTAATGAAATGAACCTGTTTGTGTGCGCCCACACGTGTGCCTTTTCTTTGTTTGTTTATATTGCAGATTATATGGGCTATATATTTCATACATCCTCCCTGTATCTCTGAGATGAAACCTACTTGATCACAGTAATTAATATCTTTGATATGTCCTTGTATTCTGTTTGTAAGTACTTTATGAAGAATTTTTGCATCAATATTCACTAAGGAAATAGATCTGTAATTCTCTTTTCTGTGTGGTTTCTTTGGGTCTTTATGTGATTTCAGTATCACAGTAACTGTGACATAGTAAAACAAATTGGGGATGATTTCTTCTGTTTCTATTTTGTGGAATACTTGAGGTATATTAACATTAACTCTATTTTGAAAGTTTGGTAGAATTATGTACTAAAATCATCAGACCATGGGGATTTTTTAGGTTACTACTTCTATTTCAGTAGGGATTTATAGATGTGTTTAAATTGCTTATCTGATCTTGATTTAACATTGGTATGTACTGTACTACTGTACTATATATCAAGAAATTTAATCATTTCTTTTAGATATTCCAATTTTTGAAATACAGGTTTTGAAAGTATGTCTTTATGTTTTTCTTGTATTTTTCTGTGTCTTTTTAGTGCCACAATTTCAGCTATAATTTGGTGTTAATTTGAATCTTTTCTTAATACTTTTTATTTAATTTGGATAAGGTTTGCCAGTCTTAATGATTTTTTTCAAAGAACCAATTCTTTCTTTAATTCTCTGTGTTGTTTTTGTTTCTCTATTTCTATTTTATTGACTTCAGCCAAGAGTTTGATTATTTCTTGCCCTGTACTCCTTTTGGTTGTTATTTCTTCATTCTGTTGTAGAGCTTTTAGGTGTACTGCTAAATTACTAGTGTAAGATCTCTCCAGTTTTCTTTTTCTGTCTTTTTTCTTTTTCCCTTTTCTATGTAGGCACTTCACTTAGTGCTATGAACTTGCCTCTTCGAATTTGCCTAATTGTGTCCCTTAAGTTTGGAAATGTGTAATCATTTTAATTCAAATATATTGTGTTTGATTTTTTAATTAATTTCTATCTTCACCTGTTTTTCAATCAGTAGTGAGTTTTTAAGTATCCATTAGTTAGTAAACTTTCTGTTATTAATATACAGCTTTAATCCACGGGTATCTGTTGTAGGATTCAGGGTGTATCTGTTGAGACCTTCTTTGTGTATAAATATGTGGTCAATTTTGGAGAAAGTTTTATGAGGTCCTGAGAAGGAATATTGTCTTGTGTTTGTTTAAAATATTCTGTATTTATCTGTTACTTCCATTTGGTTTATAATTGTTACCTCCAGTATTGCTTTTTAGTTTTTGTTTATATGGCCTGCCTATTGGTGAAAATGGGGTATTGAAGGATTTCACCATTAGTGTATAAGGTTCAAATATGTAATCTAAGCAATAGAATTATTTCTTTTACAAGATTAAGTGTCATTGGTTTAGGGCATAGATATTATGAATTGTAGTATCATCTTGTAGATTTTTTAAAAAATTACTATGTAGTGTCTTTTCCTATCTCTAATTGGTTTGAAGTTAATTTTGTTGGGTACTAAAATGACTACAGCAGCTTTCTTCTTGGGTAGATTTGCTCAGAGTATATTTTCCATCATTTTATATTGAGATAATTTTGAACCTTTATGTTCTTTCTTTTACTCTTGTTTTTTTTTTATGCATCAGAATTGGGGAATCTTGTATCCTATTTCCACATCTATGTTTTTAGTCTGTATGTTTTTATTATAGATTTTGTACCGTGTTGAGAGTTATCAATGAGAAGTGTTCTTTAAATCCTATTATTTTATTGTGGTGTATGTGTGTGTTTGAGTGTTTCCCCTCTTTTAATTTGCTAACCTTTGATTATGTATTCCTTTTGTTTTCTTGGGTGTAGTTAATCTCTTTTGGTTGAAATTTTTCTTATAATGGCTTCTGTAAGGCTATATTTGTAATATACATTGCTTAATATTTTATCATGAAATGTCTTATTTTCTACATCTTTTGTGATTAAAAGTTATGTTGTACATGGTAGTCTTGACTGCTATTTGTCATCTCACAGTCTGCAGCATATCTACCTGCTGATCTACCTCTGGCTTTAGATTCTCCATTAATATGTCAAATGTTTATTTGTTACTTGTTCTTTTCTCCTTGAAGCCTTTCATACTCTTTCTTTGCTCTGTCTGTATATTTAGTGTTTGCCAAGGGGAATTTCTTCTCTAGCCTAGTCTATTTGGTGTTCTCTATACTTCTTGTATCTTGATAGGCAGCTGCTTCTTTACCTTAGGGAAATTTTCTTCTATGTGTTGATGAGTGACTGGGAGGGGAGGGAGGGGGGAGGGAGTCTGAACAAGGGTATATATGGATAAAAATATGGCTTAATTCATAATAAAAAAGAGAGATAGAGAATAGAACACAGGTCATGTGAGGGAGAAATAAAAAAAGAAGACTTTTAAAATAAGAAAATATTTTCTGTGTCTTTAACCTGGGTTTTTTCTCCTTTATCTATTCCTGTTATTCATAGATTTGGTCTTTTCATAGTATCACAGATTTTCTGGTTGTTTTGTACCAAAATTTTTATTAGATTTAATATTTTCTTTGAACATTTCTCCTACTAAATCTTCACTGCCTGAGATTCTCTTATATTCTTTTGGAGAGGCTTGATTCTAAATTTCCTTTTCTAGTTTCTAAATACTTTATTTCCACATTTTCTGAAGTTTGGGTTTACTTTATTAATTCTATTTCCACTTTCAGGTCCCAAACTGTTTTGTTCAATTTCTCCAACTCTTTGTGTCTTCATAGATTTTTTATAGGGATTTATTTCCTTTTAAAGAAATGCTATTGAATTAATACAAGCTATTTTAAAGTCCTTACTTTGTGCTATAGCTTTGGTACAATTCTCAATATTACTGTAGTAGGGTTGCTGACCTCCAATAGAGACATACTATCCTGGCTGTTATTGATTAGGATTTTACACTGGCATATAGGCATTTAGGTTTGTGATTATGGTATTTCTTGATGCTGATATCTTGTTTTATCTTTGTTGGGTGAACATTTTGTTCTTTGGTTTCTATTACCTTCTCTGTTCTTAGGACAGTGTGATGGCTGTGTGTTGCCTGGTAGGGAATTGTTCTGGGATTCTGCCAGATGTTGCCACTGGGGGTTTGAACAAAATGTGCTTCTATAAATTCAGCTGTCACTTAGGAATGAAGTACTGCTGGTGGCTGGGTTGTGGCAGTCTACAGGAAAAAAAGAAATCAAGATATTCACCTGAATCTGTTTAGTTCCCAGGGAATTTGAAGCAGAGAGTGAGAAGAGACTATAGCAGACTGTATGATACAGAGCTGGAAATGAAACTGGGGTATTAAATTTGGAGAAGAGAAGAGAGAAGTAAAGATCTACAGTTAACTGTCTTCCCTGGCTGGAGTGACCTGTGCTATACAGAGCTGATAGTGTTAATGGGGTGTTGGATTTGGAGGATAGAATAAAGAAAAGGGAGAGATGACAACCTGCATTTAACTCAACTACTTAGAGTCCAATCGATAATACTATGAAACACTTTCTAGCTTCACAAGTTCAGATATTATGCATTTTTTCTTATTGTTCTAGTTGGAAAGGAAATTTAATATATAAAAAGGCAACATGGAAGATTTTGAGGAAATGACCATAAATTGTTTATTTGAAATTGACAGAATTTTATTTATCAAATATAAAGACTTACCCTGTCGTTACTGTGGCCTAAAGTCTTTAGACCATATTAATCAGTAAAAATAGAAACCTTTTACCAACCTCATTTATTCTTGATATAGGTGAAGGCCAATTTTTTCAAACTGATTAACTGGCGTTTGTACTCAATCCATTTATCCTAGGCTTCTCTATTGTAATCCACTGCAACACTGTCATCTCTCTGCAACCCTTTGACAAGTCAATGGCTATAGAAACTTGACTTGGATTTTCTAAAAATAAAAGTATAAGACCTAATGAAATTGCTCCAACATTATGTTGGTACTGTGTAAAATAAATGTAGCTTTCTTCATCTTCTTGAGTAGTCTACCTGGCAGATTTCATATTTTAACTGATTGCAGGCCAGAGAAAGGATATGACTGTCAGTGAATAATTAATTAGAATAGGTAGAACAATGCTAAAAACAGATTCCATAAGTAAATGTTGTTATCTTTTATATCAGTTCATTGCCACCCTAAAAATATGAAACAAACTATATTACAGCAATCCAATCAAAAGCAAATATTCTATTTTAGTATGGATATGTTAGTTTCTATTCTTTTTATTATTTTTAGTGTTCAATGATTTATATAAAATTTTGTCTAACATTGCAGACATGTGCAACTCACAGTCTATGGGCTGCATGCACAGTATGATACCTGTGGATGTACCAAAACATAAAAATTTAAAATTTTCTTTAAACATTATTATTTTTACATTTTTAAATAACTCATAATGTACTTTATCGAGCATGAATTTTGTAGATGACAACATGTTATAATGTCAAAGACAGAATTGTAAGAAAGCTATTTTCATTCTGAATCATTTTGTTCTTGGTTAACATAAATTATTCATAGTTTAGTTAAATTTTTGGGATAACATTTAAATTTTTATACTTTGTTCTGAGTTGATACTTTTCTAGAAATTGATATTCTTTGATATTTTACAGAATCGAGTGCATGGATTATTTGGAAAATGATACTACCTAAATTTATTACTACTACCAACGTCATGTTTCAGTTTGAATTATTGTAGTTAAAAACAAAAGTGGACAAAGATAAAATTAGCATAAGAAAATGGAGGACACAGGAGAATATGTACCACAGAATCAAATAAACAAGTCTTAGAGAATTAAGTGTCAATCATGCAGCCTGAATAGGACTGAGTTAGGTCATTTGCATACATGTTGGGGTTGTTTAGCTTGGTGTTATTGTGGGGTTCTTAACAGTGGAAATTGGTGTGTTTCTGACTCATTTTCCTGTTCTAGGGACCCTTATCTGCCTACTGGGTTTTCTTGTCTAGCGTTAATATGAAGGGATGTCCTTAATTTTAATATGACTTGGCATGCCATATTTATTTGATATTCCTGATGAATCTGCAGTAAGGGGGAGGTGTGGGTCATGAGTGGGAGAAGTGAGAGACTATAGTTGTGATGCATTGTATGAGAAAATAAATAATTTCTTAGAAAAGACACACCACATATCATACCATAACTGTGGACTAGGGTCTCAGAGTTAATTAAAAAAAAAAAAAAAAAAGAGAAAGTGAACTAAGAACCAGCCTTCATTACTTCATTTTTGGATTATACATTCAATGTGACTAGTTGTATTAGGATCCTGACATTATGATTTCCTTGCCATGTTGGATTTACCCAGGAACTGGCACCAAAATAAACCATTTCTTCTTTAAATTGTTCTTGATAGGATATTGTATCGTAGCAATGAGGCAAGTAAATCATATAGCCATATCTGTTCTTTGGACTTTCTTGACAATATGTTGCTCCATTTTCTTTTGTAAAATTTATTCTTCCCTTATACATTATATCCCATCTGCAGCTTCTTCCTCCTCTCCTCCCATCTCCTCCCACCTCCCAGATCCCCTAGTTCTACGGGCATTCTTCAGAAAAGAAAAGACTTTTCAGAGATTTCAGTTGAACATGGCATAACAAAATGCAGTAATAGGCACAAACTCTCATATCAAGGCTGGATAAGACAACCCAGCAGGAAGATAAGGGTGCTACAAACAGAAAAACTAGTCAGAGACACCCCTATTCCCACAGTTATGAGGTCCAGCCCCAAAATTCAAGCTAAACAATCATAGCATACAAGCAGAGGACCTAACACAGACCCATGCAAGCTCCGTGGTTGCTGTGTCAGTCTCTGTGAGCCCCTCTGTGCTCTGCATAATTGATTCTGTTGGTCAGGTTCTCCTGGTATCCACAGGTCCTCTGGCTCCTACAGTCCTTCCTTCCTAGTGTTTGGCTATGGGTTTCTGCATCCTCTCTGCATCAGCTGCTGGAGGAAGCCTGTGTTGATGATTGGGCTAGGCATACTGTTTTTTTTTCTTTCTTTCTTTCTTTGTTTTGTGTGTGTATTTAAAAGGTTTTTTTTCTTAAATTACATCATACAAACTTCAGTTTCCCCCTTCCTCCCCTCTTCCTGCTCCCCCCACCCCTCTCCAAGCTGCTCCTTAGAGAACACAAGGCCTTTCATGGGGAGTCAACAAACCTGGTATATCAAGTTGAGGCAGGCCCAAGTCCCTGCCCCTCTTCCCCCCCACACACACAACAAGGCTGAGCAAGGTATCCCTCCATAAGGAGTGAGCTCCATAAAGCCAGTTCATGCCCTAAGGGAAAAAAATCCTGATTCCACTGCAGCAGTAGTGGCTGGAATGGGGGGATGGCACCACACATTTAGAGGGCCAGAGGCCTTCTAGTTTGATCTCATGAAGGTTCCCCAGACTCCATACTCCCTGAGCTTCCACTAGCTCAGGTCAAGTGAGAGAAATACCCAGAAATTCACAAGGATAACCTCAATTAAGACTCTAAGTAATAGTGGAGAGGGTATCTGAACTGCCCTTCCCTGTAATTATATTTATGACTACCCTAATTGCTCCCTAAATTAAAACCAGTCTAAAAACCCTTTCACAGACATGACCAGAGGCTAACTTAAATTAGGTGCCCCCTCACAACCATTTCCAAAAGCTTGTGATTGCAGATCTTGTACCATTGATAATATTAACTAAAACATATTGTGTTTTTAAGGCTAGGACTGTCGTGTCTCTAAATTTTTCTTTCTCTTGGTTGATATCATTGAAAGATGGTTCTCATTTGAATTTGGAGGGATACTTCTAGATGATAGATACTGTCAAATGCATTCACTATAATATTTGTCTGAAACAGTACAATAAACTGGACAAAGTTAAGTAATAACCAACCTTAACTACTGAAAGGTAGCTGTTCATACAAACTATTTTTCACAATCTTGTGGCTTTTAGTTACTTTTGCAAGATAATGGATAGCAGAACTATCTTGTTTGCTTGAGACAGGGCCTCAAATGTACGATAATCCTATTTAAGTCTCTCAAGTACTAAGATAACAGGCAAGAGCTACCATGCCCTACATGACTTTATTTCAGTTCTTCCAATACTTTCCCCTTGTTTCTGAACAAAATAATAAGACAATGTTGCTGATGCGCCAATTTGAATTTATTTCCCATTGAAGGAAGATTCTACTACCTAATTTACTTCTATATCCTCTATTACACTAAAACTCAGAACTATGTGAATGACAATTTACATTTTATCTACCTGCTTCAGATGAACCCTAACAGACTTGAAAAAACATTTGCAGCAGCTTTTTTAATTCCTTAGGCCTTTTGCTCTTACAAATTGGAGTCTTAGCCTTAGTATAGTATTGCCTTGAGGGCATCTTTCCCATTACCCTAATGCAGATTTAGATTCTGCTTAATAATGCTAATCTCCATGGCAATTGCAACCTCCCTCTCAGCACAAAAGTTGGCCCTAATATTTAGATTGTTAGTGTTCTTTTCCTTTCAAAAACATTCTCCTAATTTTGGCCATTTGTTCTTTTTCATTGCTGACCCGTGTGTGATTACTAATAACCACATGACAAAGGTTGTATTGAAATTTTATCTGCCACATCCAGTTTTCTCCCCCCAACCTCAAGACTGAGTCAGGTGTTCCTCTAGGGGAAGTGGAGGGGGAAGGGACCTTGAATAAGGATATACAAGGAAAAAAAAAACCACACAGTTACCTTCAAGCCTCTAAGATGTATATTGCAATAAAAAAACTTAAATTTAATATAAATAAATAAATAAATAAAATAAAATGTTTTAACATACCCCCCAAAAAAGAAATTTTCTCTGCCAAAAATAAAATAGTTCATTTCCTTTAAATTTAGCTTCACATACTTTCTTAGGATATAGGCAGAAAGAATCCACAATTTTTGTTAATACATCATAAGAACAGTCTCCTGCTCAGTTGCTAATATTAATTCCCTCTAAAACTACGTGAGCTGGGCCTCCACAGTCCACATAACTCTCAGTATTGTCTTACAAGATCTTTCTGAGGATGACCTATTAAATACTTCTTACAGTGTAAAATTGCTTTTCTACACACACACACACACATACACACACACACACACACACACACACACGTGGGGGGGGCAAGTAGGATATATTTTAATTAAAACACCATTACCAAAGCAACTTATAAAAGAAAGTGCTTAATTGAGTATACAGATCCAAAGAATTGAGAGAACATGCTGACAGAGCAAAGACAAGGCAGCTGAACTTCAGAGAGCTCATAGTTTGAAATCTTAACAGGAGGCTAGAGGAGAACAGTTACAAATAACAAGACACTTGAAACCTCCTAAACTTCCCAAAATAGCCACAAAGAGGGCATAAGTATTTAAATGCCTGAAGCTAATAGGAGATGTCTCTTTCAAAGCAACAAAGTCCAGAAATAAATGCAAATTTACCCCAGCCATAGGGAAACTTGTCTCCTGGAAAGAGATTTAATAGGGTTTTGAGGACTTGTCAGAACACCTTAGACAATGATGTATCTAAGTTGGTGTATCTAAGTTGGTCAGCATTACATCTTTACTGAACTATTACTTAGATTTGCATATCCCTAACCATATTTTTAATTTTAATCTCACTACACTTGTCAGAAGATTGACTTGGCAGGTTAATTGGATCTCTTTATCTCTTTCCCCAATGTACTTATATTGAATAAATCTCCTTTTTTTCTGCTTTGAAGGATGAATGAATAAATAAACAAACTAAAGAACTAAAGTATCAAAAATTTTCCCATGCACTGAATAGACTTATAGACTTATGGTTATGTAAATAAAATTATTGTATTTTCTACCATTGAACACATGTGATATGTTTTTATTTTGAATGGGCAAAGAGATCAGTATTTAAAACCAAAATCTAAAAACAAACAAACTAAACTAAAAAGATAGAAATAATGACCAGAATCAATTGTTTCCTGTTCTTAATTTAGAAAAAGTGTAGATGATTTAGAGTAATCCACTAAATAGTTAATGTCTAAGAAGTAATAAATGTTAGGCATGGGCTGTTCCTAAACTATGCATATGTTTATTGCTGTTTGTATGTATATGGCTTTCCAGAGAGATCTTATTTTTACCAGCCAGTGTCTATATGAAAATTGCACTCTAGCCTCTGTTCTTCTTTGCCTGACCAACGATATCCAAAAGTGCCTGCTGGTTTGGATATTCAAGGCATAGTCTTAACCACTGATGGATTTTCATCTGGTTTCAGGAATATAAAGACTCAAGTTCTCATCTGTGGTTGAGACAACTTCAGGGATTACCTACGTTGTGTCTACATACAACCTAAAGAAGGAACATTCCACACTGGAGAGGTATGGTTTAAAAATCATGTTTTGTTGGTAAAATAGAAAGGTATGATTCTGTGAATTTAGTTTATAATTTTATGAAGTCTTGCATGGAATAATTTATTTTCACAGTACAATAGCCAACCAAAAATGCTTGTAGTAAAAGTACCTGAAGTAATAATAAACCTGGTATTTTCCAGGTTCCTGAAGTTACTCCAGGCAATCTGAAGATTTAGAGCTAGAGGTCTACAATAAGAAATAACATGTGACTAGGTTACCTCACTCAGTATGCTCTTTTCCAGATCTAGCTGTTTACCTCCAAAGTTCATGATTTCATTTTTCTTTACAGCTGAATAGTATTCCATAGTGTATATGCACCGTATTTTCATTATCTATTCCTTGGGTGAAGAACATTTAAGTTTTTTTCATTTCCTTTTTTTTAAAGATTTATTTATTTATTATGCATACAGTTTTTACAGAAGAGGGCACCAGACCTTATCGTAGATGGTTGTGAGCCACCATGTGGTTTTGCTGGGAATTGAACTCAGGTCCTCTGGAAGAACAGTCAGTGCTCTTAACCTCTGAGCCATCTCTCCAGCTCCTTTTCATTTCTTAGGTATTATAAATAAAGCACAAATAAACATGGCTGAGCAGGTATCTGTGGAGTATGATGTACAGTCCTTCAGGCATCTGCTGGATTATATGGTAGATTTACTTTTAACTTTTTGCAGAATTCTCCACATTGATTTTCATAGTGGTTGAATCAACAGTGAGGAGGGTTGGAAGCATTTTCCATGATTCTATTTATTGTTGCTTGTTGTGTTGATATTTGCCATTCTGACTCAGGTAAGATGGAATATGAAAGATGTTTGATGTGCATTTTTTTCTAATTCTTAGAGATGAGGGGTCCTTTTTGAGATATTTTTTAGCCATTTTTTTTCTGCTTTTGAGAACTTTCTGTTCAGATCCTAGGCCTGTTTTTAAATGATACATTTGCTCTTTTTGACTCTTTGATTTTTGAGTTCTTTTTATATTCTGGATATTAGTCCATTGTCAGATTATAATTGGAAAATATTCCCACTTTTTTGTAGGCTACCCAGTTGATTATTTCTTTAGCTGTGCTTATGCATTTTTGTTTTATACAGAATCACTTGTCAACTTTTGACCTTAGTCTTAATCAAATGAGTCCTACTCAGGAAGTCCTTTTCTATACCTGCATTAAATAGAGTATGGCCTATATTTTCTTCTATGGGTTTAAGTATTTTTGGTCTCACATTTAGGTCTTTTATCTACTTGGATTTTTTTAAATTAATGATGAGATATAGAAAGTGATTCCATTATAAATTGTATAAAGATTGTAGCTAAAATCTTAAAACCATAGACCAATGATTTTCTGAGTTAGAAATAAAATTTGCTTATTTCACATGTTTAAATACACCATTTCACAAAATAATATTGAAAACAATTCCTATGTGTGTTTGAAAACAACTTTATGTAAAGTTTGTTGGAATAAGAATAATCTAAATTATTCAGACTGCCTTGACATCTTTACAATGCAAAATGTTTTTCATGTAAACAAAACTATGTATGGTATTTGATACCTGAATAGATATGACTTAAAATAATTTTTTGGTAAAATCATTTATTTAGTTAGAATGTTAAGTAGCTTCATCTTACACTGCATTTTAAAGTAACAAGTGTCTTCATAGCAACTAGAATGTATTCAAATATAATGTTCATCTTTATAGAAGAAATAGGTATGGGGTAAAATAAAGAAGAAAGGATGCAAAGTTGGGGAAATAATTTGTGCAGGAGGATGTTTAAAAAGAGTTAGGGGGTTATTGAATATAAGAAACTCTCAAAAGAATAAATTGAAATTATTTCAAATTTTCCAGTCTGTTCAGAGATGTCCTGTAAAATAAAATATAAACATTTATTATTGTCCAAATGTTAGAGGAACTATAGAGGTTGTATATACCCTAGGAAAATATCCTCCTTTCACATTTCCTATATTTTAAAAGCAATTATGTTATAATACAACAATAAAAGTAGTTATTATTTATTATAATTTATTTCAAATATATAGTACATGAAAATTGTCATACATCTTTGCATGTGCCTGTGTATGAGTATTAGCATGTATAGGGATCAGCAACTGTGTATGTGTGAGGAAAGGGGTTGTAGGCCAAAATGTAATCTTAGAAATGCAATCCATTACCACTGAAACAGAGTCTCTCCTGTACTTTGAAAATCAGGAGTTAGGCTAGACTAACTAAACATTGAGCTCCAGGGAGTCACCTGTTTTTGTCTCCCTAGCACTGTTTATTATAGCTGTACAATAAGCATCACCATGGCAGTAAATTTTACTTAGGTGCTGAGGATTAAAATCAGGTCCTTGCATTAGTAGAAGCATATTACTGACTGAACTACTTCCCCCAACACCATGGTATAAGTTTTTCTTAGCAGGACACATATACAAGGGAAGTTTCACTTTAGTAACATTTTGTTGTTGTTGTAGATCTTTTTATTATATAATGTATTGTTTTGTAATGTATATAATGTATTAGTATAATGTTACTCATTGCTGTAATTTATTCAGTTCTATTTGTGATACTTGAGGTGACCAGGATTATTTTCTTTCTTTTTTTTTTTTTATGGTGGAAAAAGTATATTTAGAATTAGCCAGCTGGACTGAGTTTAGATGATCCCAATTTTGTTGGCAACATCCAGAGCATCATAATCAGGAGCCAATCGAACATATGCCTTCTTTTCTCCGTCAGGCCTTATGAGGGTGTTGACTTTGGCCACATCTATGTCATAGAGTTTCTTCACAGCCTGTT
>PVIH01014396.1:14772-54104 GCA_004025045.1 Sigmodon hispidus | reverse complement strand
GGACTGTCTGCTGCCTGCCCAGGGAGGGGATGGGGAGTTGTGGTGAAGAAAAATGACCTGATGTGGAGGAAGGGGGAAGGACATTGAATAAGGATACACAGGGTTAGGGTTAGGGCTAGGGTTAGGGTTAGGGTTAGTATTTTTATGTGTAGCAAACTTATTTGCATTATCACCCTTGATAAGTCATGTTTATGATTTTATCTTCTTTATAAATATTGTTAACTTTTCAGCATTTTAAATTCATTTTACTTTTTTGATAAATACAAAATAAATAAAGAAGAAAAAAAGAAAAAAAGAGTAAAATATCTTAAAATACAGTGAGTTAAAATCTGGCAAGGTTTTGGAAAGGTCAACAGTAAAGGAAAAATAGAGGAAGCACATTCAGTACAGAGAAAAATCAACTATACCATTTTGCCACTAGGACTCATGATTTTTAAATGTATTTTCATGATAAGATTGCAGGATTGCAACTTCAGGCTTTGCATTGTGAAATGTTGCTTTTTATCTTCATTTGGGGTGTGAGGCTCACATGACATCCCAATACAGGGAGAATGACATCTGTGCCACATAAGTTGCATTGAATTTTTATAAGACTTCATTGAATATATTAAAAACCATCATGTAAAATAGTCCTTTCAGAAAATAGGAAGTATATTAAGTAGTCTGAGATAGAAATAGCAGATTAATACTAGCACAGCCTCAGGTAAATATTATAATAAAGGATTCATTTTGTACAGTTAAAAAATACAGAGTCAAGCAAATTTTGTGCTAGCTTCTACTTGCCACCTAGTGGCTTTAATTAACCTGTCTTGTGAGTCACTAAGCCTTTATGAATTCCATATATATTGCTTTGTGGGGATATGACATTTACTTCTTCACACCACTTTGACTTTTTTCAATTATTGCCATGAAAAAGTATATTGAGCAAATGTCACTGCAAAGGAAGCCCTGACCAAACCATGGAATTTTTATGGGTGACTGATATTGAGTGCTATAAGGTAACAATATAGAGGAAATGCCTAGATTTCTCTAATATGACCGTAAGTCCAGAAATAGTATCCTATTCTTACTAATAAAGTGACTTAAGAAAGATAAGCAACTGCTGGTAATTTGCAAAGACTGAGAATTACTTTTGTATTTGAATTTTCTAAGCTGTACAGAGAGTTATTTTTATCTATGAAATACCAGAACCATATTTTCATGATTTTGATATTCATAGATTAAAATATGTCAAGCTACCACTTGTTGGGTGCAATAATATATGTCAGTAACCAGGAAAGTTATTGCATCAAAACCATGTGCATGGTCCCAATTTTTGAAGCATCTGACACAAGAAAAGGTTGTACTTTGTATATTCAGATCCTGACATGCTTTCAGTAATTAGGGCAACTTTGCACTCATTTGTGACTGCTGAGAAAAGACAAATATTATATTCCATTACTGTCCATTAAGATAATACTATCTTCTTAAATGATGTAAAAGTAGTAAAAGGCATATTTTAAAGACTAAAATACGATGAGTCTTAAGGCAAGACATAAAATAAGCATCATATGGAATGGAGAGGCTGGAAGAATTGATTATGCTAGTTGGTTACTCTCCGGAGGAGGATAAATAAAGCAGGGACATGCTCTGTTACTCTTTACATGTGGAAAATGGACGTGGGAACAAAATGCTGACGTCCCTGCCATGCAGATACTCCAACAAGCTCCTGTGCTGAAACAACCATTGTCATTTGCAGACTTTCTGAGGCTACTGATTGACAGCTACACAGTGTGTCTTGAGGGCCTCTTCTTTACTAGCTAATTTAAATGAAAAAGAAACAAAGTGACATAGAAAAGAATGAGGTTCAAAGACTAAAATGGAAGATGAGGGAAAAGGTTGAAGTACAAAACATGTGTCACTACATCTCACATGAAAGCAGCAAGTGCATCCCTCTAAGTAGTAGTTAGATTATGAATACAACCTGTGGTAATTCTGATGTAAGCTGCTTAGGCACTTTATCATGTAATATAACATATTAGTAGTGTTTCCTCAGCAGCTCCCATTAACAAATTCCTATTTTAGACCCTTATTTAATGATCCTCACTGTCTTTATTGATACTGATCTGAATGCACTGGGCAACCACAAGCTCTCTTACATCTGATAGATTATTAATTCTCAGCACTCATATCAAAAGAAGGTTAGTAAGGGGTTTTATTGATATTTCACAACCAATATGGCAACTATACCAACTGTATATAATCTTCAGCTTGCCATGTAATTTCTCCTGTGCATATAGAAATGTAGATTCCCTGGAAATGTAGCATTCAGCACATAACAAGTACTATTTTATTTTACTTTCAATTGTTTTTCTTTTATTAGACCAACTCCATTAATTTATATGAAAATGCTTCCTGGTAAGAAACAGATTAAATTTTGTCCCATTAAACTGATTCTTTTTATGTTCAAACTTTTTTTTTGCTTTTATTGTTTTTTTGAAAATAAGTATCAAACTTTATATAAAAAAGCAAAGCATTCAGGATAACAAAAAGAACCCATACAGTAATAAAACTTCTCTTTTCCCTAAAATACATGAAATATAAAAAAATAAAACCTAAAGCTTCTCAAGCCAGGTTAGGCTCAGCTACAGATAATGTGACCTACATTAGGTCACAGCTAATGACCACAGATGCACTATTGCCACCACACATTTCTGCTAAACAACCCTTCTACAGTCATCAAAGCAATAAGAAAATGAAAGGAGATTAAGAGGATACAAATTGGAAAGGAAGAAGTGAAACTATCTCTATTTGCAGATGATATGATTATATACATAAGTGACCCACAAAAACAAACAAAAACAAGCACTATTTTAAAAACTCTGATGAACACTAAGACTTTATGCATTTAAACAAAGTTCCAGAATCATTAGAAAAGATAGACCCTAGTAAAAGGACTCCTTAACAATTTTTATTATTTGTTAATAATCCTCTCAAAATTTTAAATATGAATTTTAGACACACAGTGAAGAACTTTTAAATGTCTTGACATAAGAAGTATTGCTGGGTTTATATTAAGGATACTCTATTTTATACAAATTAAAAAAGCTTAATGAAGTATGAATAATATTATTGATTTATAGTTAATAGCTTCAACAAGTAGTATAAGTTGTAGTTTATGCAAGAAACCAATATGTTGTATATATTTGGTATCATTTATTCTTTAAGAATTACTAGATATTTACTTAAAAAATGGTTGACTATTTTGTTCAATAAAGATTTAGCTTTCATTTGTTTTATCTTTACCATTCTTTATCATTTTCATAGTTTTATATTCAAACTCAAATTTATATTAACCAAAAAAAAGACTAGTATTTATCTTTACCCACATACCTTAAAGCATAAAGACCACATATTACTACTCAAAAATTTGCCTTGGGTATCTTAATTTTCCATAAACATCAAACATTTTATTTCTAAACAACATTAAAGTAACATAAATTTTAGTTATTATTAAATAAAAACTCAAGGCCAGGTATCAGGAAAAAGCTGAAACATTAGAGAGGAAACAGACCACAGTCAAATCTCACCCAGCAAAATTCTCAAAGTAAAAGCTATCTTCCAATTTCTTCAACCTCACTCCGCATCACTTCTACAGAATAATTCTGTCTTCCTATGCCTGACTTTTTATTAATTATGAATAAAGTCATATGTTTTATCCATGTATCCCCTTGTTCAAACTCCCTTCCCCCTTCCATCCCTCCCAGTCACTCTCTCTTCTCCCATCTCTTTATCTCCTCCCCAGCAAGGTCCTAAGGTACCAAGGTGGCTTAGTTCAGCATCCACTCCAGGCAGATCTGCTTTCCTCATCCTAACTTCAAGACTGGGTCAGGTGTTCCTCTGGAGGGAATGGGCTTAGAGTAACTATAACCAAAGAAGTAGCAGATCTACTTGACAAAAACTTTAAATCACCGAAGAAAGTAATTGAAAAGAATATCAGAAAATAGAAACATCTCTCATGTTCCTGGATAGCTAGGATCAACATAGTAAAAATGGCAATTCTACCAAAAACAATCTCCAGATTCAACACACTTCCCATCAAAATCCCAACACAATTTTTTACAGATCTTGAAAGAACAATACTCAATTTCATTTGGAATAACAGGAAAGCCAGGATTGCCAAAACAATTTTGTTCAACAAAAGAACCTCAGGAGGCATCACCATCCCAGACTTCAAGTTATACTATAGAGCAACAGTAATAAAAACAGCTTGGTACTGGAATAAAAACAGACTTGTGGATCAATGGAATTGAATTGAAGATCCTGATATTAGACCAAAAACCTATGAACACCTGATCTTTGACAAAGAGGCCCAAAATATTCAATGGAAGAAAGATAGTATCTTTACCAAATGGTGTTGGCATAGCTAGATGGTAGTGTGTATATAAATGCAAATGGATCCAAGACTATCACCCTGCACAAAACTCAAATCCAAGTGGATCAAAGACCTCAACATAAACCCAGTCACACAGAACCTGATAGAAAAGAAATTGGGAAATACCCTCCAACACACTGGCACAAGGGACTACTTCCTAAATATAATACACTAATGCACAGACACTAAGAACAACAATCAATAAGTGGAGCCTCCTGAAGCTGAGAAGCTTCTGTAAAGCCAAGGACACAGTCAATAAGACAAAATGACAGTCAACAGAATGGGAAAAGATTTTCACCAACCCTACAAGTAACAGAGGACTGATCTCTAAAATATATGGAGAACTCAAAAAACTAGAGCTATGCCTGATTTTAAATACCTTCTTCACCCAGTTGTGTCTGCTTCTGTTCCAGAGTTAAGATTAAATGTGTGAGCTTGAGGCCTTGAATTCACAGAAACAGAAAATTTTCTGTCTCTGAAGCTATGGGATAAAGGTGTGAGTTACCACTCTCTGTACCTGCTAACTTGGCTGGGGTTGGACCTGTTCTCTGATATTTTAGAATGGTTTTATTATATATATAAAATATATCACCACATATACCCTTTTGTATCAAAAATGAAAAGGTTATAACTAACATAATAAAAAACATATAAGGTAGGTACAATAATTAGATACAGTATATAATGAATATTTACATGAGTAATGTCCAGTCTGTTACCAATTGACAAATTCAAAGAAAATATTTTATTATTTATCCTATTTTGGTGAGTCCTAAGGATTATACCTAATTCACTTTCTAACTAACTTATCTTACTATCTAAAAACTATATTTTGATGTCTCTCAAACGTATACACATTACCTTCTCTTTTTTTTTGAAACTAAAAAAACAAGTAATTTTATTTTAGTAAAAATATCATTCAACAGAATTAATTTCTTATGTGTTTTTAATGAATATATTTTGTTGACAGTTTATTTTAGTCAGAAAAAATATTTCTTTTTTGTACACTGCATAATAATACCGTTTTCTGGGGCTAGAGAGATGGCTCAGAGGTTAAGAGCACAGACCGTTCTTCCAGAGGTCATGAGTTCAATTTCCAGCAACCACATGGTAGCTCACAACCATCTATGATGAGATCTGGTACCCTCTGCTGTACACTGTCTACATAATAAATAAACAAATAAATATTAAAAAAATAATACCGTTTTCTCAATTTAACCACACAAGACTTTTTTTTTCCTTCTTTATTTTGTATTTAACAAAAACACAGTAACATGAATTTAAAATGAGGAAAAGTTAACAATAACTATGAACAGGATAAGAATCATAAGCATGGCTTATCAAGGGTGGTAATGCAAATAAGATTGCTACTCATATATATACTATGTGTTCAGCTTTCCCTCTGAAATTTTTTTTCCCATCCCTGTATATCCTCATTCAAGGTCCCTTCCCCCTCCCACCACATCTTGACATTTCTCTTCTCTGCAACTCCCCATCCCTTCGCTGGGCAGGGAGCAGACAGTCCTATGGTCCCACTGACCATATAATACTTGCATCAGTCTCCACTCCTGGCCAAATCCAGTTTTGTCCCCCCTCCCTCAAGAATGAGTCTGGTATTCCTATAGTTGGAGTGGGGTTCGAAGGGTCAGTCCAGGGTGTTTCTGATCCCAAGCTGTTCAGTGGTTACACATTACCTTCGAAGTGCATTTCTTTACTAAAACTATCACTAGAAAACTATAACTATCTCATCTTGAAATCCCTCAGAGTCCTAAGAAGGACATAATATTAACTATTAAACAGCATGGGCAAGCAAGTAACACTCAAAAAATGTAAGAAATGAAAGAGCTAACTGCCAGGACAGTCACCCAAGTTTCTTCTGTATTGTTGAAGCATCCATCTTTGACCTACAGGCCTAGGATGGCTGACAGACTTCTCTGTGAAGCAGGATATTCTCAAAGAACTTCCTATCTTGTCTTGACAAAGTTTGGCAACTCTTTTTTTTGTGTGTCTCCTACTTGTCCATTTTGAACATCATACTGTCAGCTTCAAGGTAAGAGTACTTTCTTTTAAACCAAATTATAAGGGCTTTGGGCCACTTTACTTATATTTTCTGATTTGTAGCCTGCCTTTCCTGGTTCATTTGCTTCAGTATAAAATGTAGGGGCTACATTCATCTGCCAGAATTCATTTCTATATATACCTTCAAGATTACTTCCTGCTTGCATTGGATTTTGGTTATAGAAGGAACAGGTGGGACATCTTTTTACAATTTCTTTGGCTTGTTGCCAAGTAAAAGAGAAATCTTTTATTTGCTATTGAAGTGATTTTTTTAAATAAAACTCTGAGGCCTCTAGCACATTTCCTATAAATAATTTACCAGTGTCATCATTACCTTGTGCTGAAGGACCTAGCAGAGCTGTATGGGATCAAATATGTGTTATATAGAAGTTTTGATCCCTAGTCAGGATTATTTCTTGTAACAGAATGAATAATGAAGTTAATTCTGACTCATTATTAATAAAATCAGCTCTTTCAATGTGTAAAACAGTTCTTTCTGCATACTGACAGTCAGTTACTTTGTTAAGAGGTGTAGTTTCACGAATTAGGATTGTATGAAAAGAAGACTCTGAGCCAAATATTGGTGGAAATATCAGAGAGAGGAAGCACCACAGTCAATTCTCACCCAACTGTCTTGCAACTTCCTCAGCCTCGCTCCTGGTTGCTTCTGCCAGTCCCTTCTGCCTCTGCTGGATGCCTAAAAGACCTTATATACCCTTCTTGTCAGCTGTATCCCATCTGGTTAGTATTAAAATTATGTACTACTTTATTTCTTAGCTAGCCTTGAACTCACAGAAACAGAGGAAGTTCTGTCTCTGGAGCTATGGGATTATGGGTGTAGGTCACCACTCTCAGCTTTCCCTGTGCTGGGATTAAAGGTGTGTGTTATTGAATCTCAGCTGTTTATCTTTGTATTCAAAGCAAGAAATTCCTGAGCTGTCTGCTTAGAATTTGACTGTGTGCTGTCTTCCAGATATTCAAGGTTTTATTAAATATGTAATATATCACCACAAAGAGGTTTGGTAAAATACAATAATACCATTGTGATAACATATAATTCTGACTTTTGAACAGAATTACAAGAGCTTTTAGCCACTTTACTTATGTTTCCTGATTTGTAACCTGCCTTCCCTGATTTGTTTGCATAGGTATAAAATGTACGGGCTTCAGAAATTGATTCATCTCATACAACATGAGGAACAATCTAGTTAGTATTCTATAGAAATTTAATTCTTTCGCTTTGAGGATATCTATTATTAATCTCTCCCAAAATATTACTTCAAGCTCTTTGCCAAGGTTCACTTTCTGGACATAATTATTCAGTTTTGTCATTAGTTAATGGTACAATTTCTTCTGGGTTCATTCTTGTCAATTGACAAAAATCTAAATTTTCCCTTAAAAATAAATTCAGAAATCTTTTCCACATATGTCTTTAATTTCTTGCTTGATTTATATGGTAGAAATATGCATTCCAATATCACATTTTTCCTTTGCACTAAAATTTCTGTTGGAGAATGTTTAGAGGGCAAGATAACTAGATGTAATTAAAGTCTGGATCTACACAGTCTACATGTGCATCCTGTAATTTCTTTTTTACCAATGCTAATTCTTTAAAACTATTTAATTCCTTGTCACCATTTATGGTTTTGAACAAATTATCCAGTTCAACATTTTTTATTCCAATAGTGTGTCATAAATTGGAAATGTCTCCTGGCAATCTTTGAAAATCATCAAATGTCTTCAATTTATCTCTCCTGACTTGTACCTTTGGTGTCTAATTTTTTTTCTTGGCCTATTTTGTAACCTAAATAATTAATGGAATCTTCTCATTGTATTTTTTCAGGAGCAATTAGTAATCCCCAAAAAGGCAAATTTTTTTTCACTTCTTCAAACATTCTTTCTAAGGTATCAATATTTGAACCAGCCAACAATATGTTGTCTATGTAATGATAATTTATAGGTTGTGGGAATTAGTTATGTATTTTTCTAATGACCTTTATACAAAATATTGACACAAGGTTGGGCTATTCATCATTCCTTGAGGGAGAACCCTCCATGGATATCCCATTATAAACTAAGAATTATTATAAGTGGGCACAATAAAGGTAAATTTTCCTTTGTCTTGTTCTTGTAAGATATTATAAAGAGTCTTTTAAATAAACAACTATAATAGGTCATTCCTTAGGTAACAGAGAAGACAAAGGAATTCTAGACTGTAGGGAGCCCATTAGCTGGATCACCTTGTTTATTGCCCTTATATTTGTTACCATTCTCTACTTTACAGATTTCTTTTTTAATAACAAATACAGGAGAACTCTGAGGGCTAGTTGATTCTTCCATATGCTGAGCATTTACTGCTCCTGTACCAGCTGCTCTAAGACGTGTAATTTCTCTTTTGTTAAAGCCATTTATGAACCCATATAGGCTTATCTGTTAACCATTTTAAAGGTAGCACTGTAGGTGTCTTTGAAATAGAAGCAGCTGTTAGGCCCTGTTTCTGTACAACCTGAACGGTTTGTGATTGTTTCTCCCATTATCTTCTAATTTTTTTTCCAGAAATATGTGTTACTTTACGGTTTATTTCTGTGTTTGAAGGAATGTTAATCTGTATATTCCATTGTCATAGTAGATCTCATTCCCATAAACTTATAGCAATGTTAGGCACAAATGGCTTTAATTTTCCTCTCTGTCCTTCTGGTCCTATACACTCAAGCCATCTTGCACTGTTTTCCCTGGGATAATGACCCAGTTCCCAAAAACTGAACATTTACCACCTGCAGGGGCCAATTTGGATACCAAGACAATGGTGAAATTTTTGTTATATCTGTCCCTCTGTCTGATAAACCTTCAATAGCAACATCATTTATTTGTACTTTTAAATTTGACCTTTGTTCATTAATAGAAGCTTGCCAAAATATTTGTGTTAAATTTTTTATTGTTTTCTTTTTTCCTTTTCTATAGATTTTCTATTGCTTAGTGTAGTATGTTTTTGTAGAATAAGTTTTAATTTCTTTAATTTTTCTGGGAAGGTATTTCCTTCATGATTGCAGGTTAATGTTGAACTGGATTTTATATGGTGGCTTTTGAAAGCTCCCTTGGAGCATCCTAAATGTAAAAAGTTACCTTGTCTGTCCAATGCCTTTCTTTGCCACTCCTTCTGCATACTCCAGAAGGGAGGGATGTTCCCTTGAGATTGTTCCTAACAAAGGCACCATTTCTGGGAAGGCCTTTTTTACAATCTTTTTTTATGTCACCTTGCCATTTCACAATTGTAATATTTAACATTTTGATTTTTTCTTATGCCTCTAGAAATAACTTCCTACCCAATTATCATCACAGTTATACGGCTCTAGAATAATTGTCTTAGGAATCTAGTTCTCCAAAGATGATGCTGACCTTGCTTTTTACTCTCTAATTATTTTTTTTTTGTTTTGCATTGTGAGTTAGCATTCTCAAAAGGCAGGGATTCAATTATTATTAGCCTAGCTTCTGAATCCAGTACCATTCTGTTTATCACTACAATTAATCACTGCAAAAAGTATGTAAAAGATTCTCTTGGGCTTTAAATTACTTTTGTGAAAGATTCAGCTATCTTTCCTATCTCTTCAATCTGATCCCATGAATTTAATGCTGCTATGTGGCATAAATCCAGGGTATACTCTTTGTATAATGTTTGCCTTTTAATATCAGCATAATCTCCTTCCCAAAGAAGTTGGTCTTGGGAGACTTCTATGCCTTTGGCTCTGCTTCTTTGCTGCATTGTTGTAACTTCCTCCTTCCACCATGCTTTCCACTGTAAAAATGGTTCAGCTTATAAAACAGCAGTAACAATATCGAACCACTCCTTAGGAGTGATCCAGTTACATGATGGCCAAGAATTTAACATTTGTTTTACAAATGGTGAGTGTACCCATATGTCACAATTGATTCTTTGACTCTTCTTAATTCTAACACTTGTACTGGAGCCCAGCTAGCTTGTGTACTATTTTTATCATTTTGCAATTTCTTTAAAGTTAGTGGATATATTAATGTTGCCTGTTTCATAACCTTAGGCTGTTTTTGTGTAATCATAGAAAACATTGCTTAGATTGGTTCTTTATATTCCTCTGTTTGGTTTTCAATTTCTTTGTGTTCTCTCTTAACAGGCTTTTAAGACTTTCTTCTTGGCATTCACTTTTTAAATGATAAAACAGAAATTAAATAAAAATATTCGTATTAAACAATATGATAAAAATTAGGAGGATAGGCCCATATACTTTATTATCTTTAATGGTTTCAATATTAAATCACCTAGAGTACGATCACAGATAAACCAAACATCTTCCATTGCCTTAAAAGAATTCCCATTTTTTAAAAAATCTGATGTACTCACCACACTTGTTGTCAGTGACAGTTCAGATAGCTGTGAAGTGGAGCAACTACATGGTATAATAGCAGTCCAAGTAAGGGTCCAAAAATAGAAAAAACAAAAAAAAGAATAGAAAATCTGCAAACCACCACGATAGTGAGGTCACTGAAAAACTTGCCCAGATAAAAGTGAAAAAGAAACACTTGTGACCAGTCTGCCTAAGTCTGGAGGCTAACTCAGAATAGAAAGGCTAGCCAGGCATTAATTACTCCTCTGGCCACATGTTACTTTGGCCAGCAAGCAACTTTTTTGGAAATTTGTGCCTCAGATTGGGCATCAAGTGTAACACAAATTCTAGATATTACTAAATAAAACTCAAGGTCAGATATCAGGGAAAAGCTGGAACATCAGAGAGAGGAAACAGACCACAGTCAAATCTCACCCAGCAAACTTCTCAAAGTAAAAGGTATCTTCCAGTTTCCTCAGCCTCACTCTTCATCAGTTCAGCAGAATAATTATGTTTACTCATGCCTGCCTTAAATACTTCTTGCTTGTTTCTCTTGCTTTACATCCTCCCCAACATAGGCAGTCATCTGTGTTTTTGATCTTAGCCATTCTGACAGGTGTAAGATGGTATCTCAAAGTTGTTTTGATTTGCATTTTTCTGATAGCTAAGGATATTGAGTACCTTTTCAAGTGCTTTCAGCCATTTGTGAACTATTGCTTTTCTAATCTAATAGGTCTTTGGTTGAGTCCTGTAGCCATGTTTCCAGCTTGCACATAGATACACCACTGTTGTCTAATAAACAGTAAGAAGTAGGATACAGACTAGGTACTAACTGTATCTTCTATAGAAGCCTAGTAAACATAAAATAGAAATACAAATACATCTTTACAAATGATGAGAAGGCTTTATCTTTGAAATATATTATTATTTTATTAGACACACAATGATTATATACAAATGAGTACAGTGTGATATTTCAGTGCATGTATATAAATTAGATGTTAGTAATTGGTATATCAATCACTTCAGATATTTATTTCTTTGTGATAGAAAGAAGGAATATATTTTCTGTTATCTGCTTTGAAATTCAAATTTAGTTATTATTAACCAAAATTTTCCTACTATGCTCCAAAACATAAGAAGTCATTTCTCCTGGTTGACCACCATATTGTATTCATAATTAAGCCTCCTGCTGTACCTCTTAACTACACCTCTGCCAGTTTCTGATAACCACTAATCTATGCAGATGGTAGCATTTCACTATTTTTAATGACTGAATAATAGTCTATTTTATATATATGTATATATGTGAGGTATTTTTTTATCCATTCATTAGTCAATAGATGTCTCCGTTGATTCTTTTCTCAGGCTGTGCTGACCATTGTTGCAGTGACGTTGGAATAAAGACAGGCTTTGGAATTGTACCCACTAGTGGGATTGCTGAGCCATGTCAAACACATTGCTTGTTTATTAAGGCCCATCTATATTGTTTCATAATGACTATACTAATTTGCAATTCTATCAACAGTGTATGAGAGTCATTTCCTTACATCCACTCAAACATTGGCTGCACTTTTTTATAATATGATGATAGAATTATAACTGAGATGCTATCTCATTGCAGTTCTGATATGAATTATCTTCAAAGAATAGTGACATCAAATAGTATTCCATGTTATAATAGGCATATATATCCTCTTTAGAATATACTTATTTTAAGATTATTTGTTTTTTATTAACTGTTCCTCAAATATTCTAAAAGTTTCTTTCTTGTTAGGTGAATACTTTGTGAATACTCTCATTCAAAAGCTGTCTCTTCATTCTATTGATTGCTTCAATAGAATGTGTTGTGTAATCTTTTAGTATAACAACCTATTTGAAAATTTTAATTTTGTCATGTAACATTTATTTATTTGTTTACTTTCCTTTCCTCAGTTTACCCTCTTTTCTTTTCTCTCCTCCCCCAAGCCCCTTCTCATCTGTTTGTATTCAGAAAGAGGCACACCTCTCATGGATATCAACCAAGCGTGGCATATCAAGTTGCAGTGAAACTAAGCACCTCCCATTGTATTAGGACTGAGCAAAGCAATGAGGAACAGATTTTCAAAGCCACCAAAAGCATTAGGGACAGTTCTTGCTTCCATTGTTAGGAGTCCCACAAGTAGACCAAGCTACTCTACTGTCACATATACATAAAAGGCCTCGGGGAGTTCCATGCAAGCTCCCTGGTTGTTGCTTCAGACTCTGAGTTCCTGTGAGCTGCATTTGTTGTTTCTGTGGATTTTTTGTGACACCCCTGACAGTTCTGGCTCCTATAATCCTCTCTGTCTTCCAAAGAGTTCCCTGAGCTCAGCCTAATGATGGCTGTAGCTCTCTGCATCTGTTTTCTTCAGTTATTAGATGAAGGCTCTCGGTTGACTATCTGACCAATCTGAACACAGGAGATGTCTAGTTTAATATGTGTATTCACTATTGTTAAGAGTCTTAGCTAGTAGATTCCTAGGTTTCTACCTGACCCTGAAATGCTCCCCTCTGACGCTGAAATGCTCCCCTCTTTCCACTCACCTCTTATAATACTCTTCCCTTTCACTTTCCTCCTAATCAAAGCCCTTAAGTCCCCATCTCTTTCTGCCCCTAGTCCACCCAGGACATTTCTTCTATTTCCTCTTCACAGGGAGATCCAGGAATCCCCATCTTGGGCCCTCCTTGTTACCTAGCCTCTCTGGGCCTGTGGATTGTAGCATTGTTATCCTTTACTTTACAGTAATATTCACTTATGAATGAGTACTAAGTTTGTCTCTATGTGTCTGGGTTACCTTCCTCAAGACATTTTTTTTTCAAACTTTTGTCTTCAAATTTCTGTAGCTGTTCTTAACAGCTAAGTAGTACTCCATGTGAATGTACCACATTTGCTTTACTCATTCTTCAGTTAAGGGACATCTAGGTTGTGTCCAGGTTTTGGTTGTTATAAATGAAGCTACTATGAGCATAGTTGAGCAGATGTTCTTATGTGTAATGGGCATTTTCAATTATTTGACTAATTTGAAGTCTATGCAAGATGACGTATGGGAGTCTGGTTTCTTTATTCTGTGTATGCCTGCCTAATTTTTCAATAAGTTTTCTCTCCAGTGTGCTTCTTTCTTGCCTATGTCAAAACTCAGTTTGATAAAAACAAATATATTTGTTTATGGATTCCCTATATTCTGTCAATGATCTATATGTGTACTTAAAAACCGAAGTTCCTGTTGGGATTTAAGTCTAAAGCTAAAATGCTGATGAGGGACATATTATGGCACTATCATACAAAAGACATAAAATTTTTTGGAATGTCTTCAATATTCAGATAAATGAAAAAACTATCCCTCATTAGAAAACAAAATACCTAACACCTGTTAGATTGGCTAAGATAAAAGGCACAGATGACAGACTATGTTGGAAAGGAGGCGGATCAAGGGGAACACTACTCCATTGTTGGTGGGAGTGTAAGCTTGTTCAGCCACTTTGGAAGGCAATATGGCATGGCAGTATCTCAGAAAATTGAGAATCAATCTCCCCAAGGACCCAGCAATACCACTTCTGGGTGTATACCCTAAAGAAGCACAGTCACACTCCAAAGGCATTAGCTCAACTATGTTCATAACAGCATTATTTGTAATAGCAAGAACCTGGAAACAACCTATATGTCCCTCAACTGAAGAATGTATTAACAAACTGTGGTACATCTATACAATGGAATACTACTCAGCATTAAGAAAAAATGATATCCTAAAAGTTGCAGGCAAATGGATGGATTTGAAGAATATCCTCCTGAGCGAGGTATCACAAACTCAGAAAGATAAGCAGGGGATGTACTCACTCATTAGTGGTCTCTAAACAAACAAACAAGAAAAAAGCCAAGCATGCCCAAGCTGCAAACCACAACCACTAAACAACTTGGGATCAGAAGCACCCTGGACTGACCCTTTGGATCCCACTCCACCTATAGGAGCACCTGACTCACTCTTGAGGGAGTGGGGACAAAACTGGATCTGCCAGGTGTGGAGACTGAACTAAGCAATATTGGGTCAGTGGAACCATGGGACTGTCTGCTGCCTGCCCAGGAAGGGGATGGGGAGTTGTGGAGAAGAAAAAATGACCTGATGTGGTGGGAGGGGGAAGGCACCTTGAATGAGGATATGCAAGGATAGAAAAAAAAATACAGAGGGAAAGCTGAACACAAAGTATTTTATGTGTAATAAAATTATTTGCATTACCACCCTTGATAAGTCATGCTTATGATTTTTATTTTCTTTATAGTTATTGTTAACTTATCAGCATTTTAAATTCAATTTACTGTTTTTCTTGATAAATACAAAATAAAAAAAGGAAAGAAAACAAAACACACCATGGTTCAATTTCCTCTGGTAAGGAAAACGAGGTCATCAGAGAAGACACACAATACCCTTCAATTAAAGTTTCCTAGTATACATTGGTATAGAAAATGCATATAAAGAATATTGATGTTGTGTGTACAGGTATATGTAAAAGTGACTTGGGTTCCTAACTTCAAGTCTCAGGAGATCAGAAGTCTTTAAATGGAAAATTAAATGCCTATTCTTGGAAGACCACTGGACATCCCACAGTGGGGAAATTCCCCACAGCAGAATAGTTTCGTGGATGTTGAGAGTCAGCATGGTGTGGGGAGAAAGATTCACACCCCCAATGCAGCATCTGTTCACAGCCTAAAAACAGAACCACACTTACCCCTTCTGTCCATCTGGCACCCACAACAGACTTAATTCATCCCCAAATTAAACATGCACAGATATATTATGAGAACAAATTTTTAAAACTCATTAGTAAAATGTAACTTTCTTTACCATGTTCAGTTTTCTGAGAGACTTTATATATGGTTAAATAATGTGGCCAATGATTAGATAATGTAATCCATGAAAATTTTATACCTAAGAAATTCTATATTAAAAATAGAATGTCTGTTATTTAGCCCAAAAATGATACAATCTATTTCTTGATAATAAAAGCAGCTCTCCAAATTAATTTGCAACTCATATTTTTTACTTGTGTTAGAAATAATTTAATGAAAAAATAGCTTCATTTCACATCTGCTTTATTTTTCAAGAAACTAGGACTGTAAAAGAGAGAAAGAAAGCTGTTCAATGTTTGGGTGTGCCTAAAAAGAGAGCTGCCACTGAATTCCACATTCATTGGATAAATTAAAACCTACTGGCTACCAAGGTGAGAAGTCACAGATGCTCAGTTACCATAGATATACCTTAGCTGTTAGAACTTAAAACATTAAAACTTACATAGCTTCAAACATTAGTAATTAGTTATTATTACTCATTATCTTTTTGTTAAGGTAAGATGGTTCTTGGATCATGTGTCCTTTTAGCTAAAAGTGTAGACACTGGTGTTATGAAAATATTTCCATTCACTGTCATACCAGATTATGCTGGCTCTGTGAACCAGGCATACTAGGTGATTTCAGTAACAATGGCTACCTGTTGTCTCTCCATGTGATCTGGATTAGAGTTTCATGTTGATTAAAAAAAAAAAAAAAAAAAAAAGCTGGAAGGAAGTATGTTACATTTTAAAGTCAGCTCTGGAAGTCATGTAGTAGTGCCTCTCTCTGCTGTTGGTGACTGATTGAAGAAGAGATTACAAAGGTATTTCCTGGTTAAAGCTACTCTATATCAAAAGGTCGACTTATTAAAAGAGAGAACTCTAGGTCTTGGTGAATGAACAGGAAATGGAATGAGATCCAAAATACGCATATATTCTTAGAAAGTAAAATTTCTCACTTCATAGCATATGTTTCACTGACCCTATATCAGAAAAAAACTTTTTTAGCTGGACTATGCCTAGCATTTATATTTTTCCAAGATTAGAACATATTCTGTAAAAAGTTGCAAAGATGTGGAAAGGCTTTTTAATGTTGGTATTTTTCCACTGCTGAGAATGAAAAATAATAAGAAAACAAACATATGAAGATAGTAGGAATATAATTAACTCATGTATTGGACAATATTTTCTCTGTAGATCAGTGGTTCTCAATCTGTGGGTTATAATTTATTGGGAGTAAGTAATCTTTTCACAGGGTTGATTAAGACCGTCAAAAAAACATAGATATTTACATTACAATTCATAACAATAGCAAAATTGCAATTATAAACTTGTACTGAAAACAATTTTATGCTTGAGTGTCACTTCAATATACGGAATGGTATGAAAGGGTTGCAGCATTAGAAAGAATGAGAACCACTGCTCTTAACTGTATTATTTCCAATAGTAATTCATTGTTCAATTAGGATTATTAGTGAACCAAATCCATTGAGAATTATTAGTATTTCATATATAATTTATTTTGAGAATAAAATATGTAGCCAATAATACCAAAAATGGAGAAATAAGTTGCATTGTGTAAATTCTCAATAACTAAATATCAAACTTTTATTTTTTTATTCTCTTTTTTCAGTTCTTCTTTTACATTATGCATCCAGACCAGAGCCTCCCCTCCTGTTCATCCTCCCATTTCCCCTCTCTTATATCCCCTGCCCCCCAGACCCCCAAATCCTCCATTTCCCTTGAGAATAAAAGGATGCCTCCCAGTGATATCACCCAAACACTGCATAACAAGATGTAATAGATTAAGTAAGGGAAGAAAATCTATCCAGACCTCCCACTTTCATTTGTTGTTATTTTGAGAAAAAATTGTTTTCTACTTGTTTCTATAGGACTTTCTGGCTTAAAACAACTCTCAGGAAATTCATAGCAGGTTTCTATTATGTATGTATCTTTTGTGTATACATACATATTTACAAAACCCATATACATACATACATACATACATACATACATACATACATACTCTTGAGAGGATTGATATTAGATATGGTCTAATATGTCTTTAAATACTGTCTTTATGGTTACCATAGGTAATGGAGAATTTTTGTTATGATCTTTATTCGCTATAATTGATAGTAAATGAGATTGTCATGTTTGTAACTCTTCCTAACTAAAATGTAAAATGATCATTGTTAAATCTCAAAGAAATAAGTGTCACTTCATAACTGTGACTCTTTCCAGAACTTTTTCCTTTTTTAAACTTTTTTTTTTTCCAGTTCATGCTCCTTGGATATGTCCTTGTTCCATTGTCAGGTTCCCCTAAAGCAGATGGGGCCACACAGCTGTTGTCCATGTCACAACACTTATAACTTCTCACCCTGCACCCACTAAACCTCTCTCTCCTCGGGGCAGGCTTCTGCTTCCCTTCCCCCAGTCTGATCCCTACATAACTCAATCACTTTGGCTAGGTTGCTCTCTTGACCTCTTGGCCCAGGGGCCTTTCTTTGTATGTGGCCCCTTTCTGGTTCTTGCTCTCTCTTTCTCCGCTGATGGTCTGGTTTAGCTGGCCACCTATGTCAGCCTTGATTCTTCCCTTGGCCAACTTTCTCCTTTATATCCTGGATAAAAATTTTCTCCATACTTTAGGAGCAGTCATAAACTCCTCCTTTTAATTTTTCATTCAATAACAAATCTTTCCCAAATACAATCAATTTAAGTGCAAGATAATTACAATTTAAAGACAATCCAATAATGGACACTAAAGAGTGAGTTTTTTTTAAAAAAAAAAAAAACAACTTGATAGATTGTTAAAGTATTAAAATAGTGCAACTTTTAACATTCACAGTAATTGTTAAATTGTTATTACGAAAACATGAAACAGAACATTACAAAGAGTATTTTAGATATAAATTGGATACAAGCAAGCTATATTTATGAGAAATCAAGAAACAACACAACAGACTATGGGGAAAGAAAGAGAGAGAGAGAGAGAGAGACTTTCAAGCCTCTCTAATCCTTAAGGAACATTACCAAACAAAGCTCAAATTATCTCTGTAAATTCCCGAAGGTGATCACTGCCTGCTCTTGAAATCTTTTTTTTTTTGTTTTTAAAAAAAACAAAAAAAACCAAAAAAACACTTTATTTGTTTGTTTGTTTGTTTGCCTTAAACTGGAACTACAGACAGTTGTTAGCTGCCATGTGGGTGCTGGGAATCGAACTCGGGTCCTCTGGAAGAGCAGACGGTGCTCTTAACCACTGAGCCATCTCTCCAGCCCTGCTCTTGAATTCTGATTAAGTTTTAAGTGTGGATTGCTGAGTTGGTCAGGATAAACATCAGGCTGTTCCAAATGACCAAAAATATACCATTCAAAAGTCTGTGAAGGTTTATAGCTGGATATAATAGGTGATAACTTTTCTGCCCAGAGTGTACATAGCATTCTCTGGTACTGTCAAAGATGTTCAGTTCTCTGTGGCTTTTAAAAAAATAGTACATGAAGTTGGGAGAGAAAGTGACAGAGTTATGGAACAAGTTGGATTGAAGGAAATAGGTTTCTGGATCTTATCAAAACATGATATTTATATATAAAATTTTCAAATAATTAATATTTTAGTACAATTATTACTTTTAATATTTTTAAATTATTTTAGTACAATTTTATGTGTAGGTGGTCATCTGTTTACAGGGCTTTGAGGGTACCTGGGACATTTGTGACAGTGTTCAGAACCTGGCTTTGATTTCTACTTCCCCTGAACACTCAGCTTTGGTTTTAAGTTCTGAATTGATTATGGTTGTTCACCATAACTGTATTGCAAAGGGTAGCAGTGACAAGAGAAAGAAATAGAAGATTTTTTCTTGGTCTTTTGCCAGATTCATTCAATTCTGACTAATTAAAGAAGTCTTTTTTTCTTCTTCCTATTGCTAAGAACACAGTCATCCTATTTGTTCTTGTGGAACTTTCATTAATACAAGGATGCCGAGGTCATATATTGGTGAATAATCAATCATCTTGGCCACAAGCTTAAAGCAGGTCTGAATTTTAACCCCAGGTCTACTACTCGAAATCTCAGACATTTTAAACAATTAAATAGCTTTAGTGGCCTCAATTTACCTTACTAACCTCAAAGAGATTGAAATTATTGCATGTAACGATTAATAGATTACTGAATAGTTTCTTTAGACAATAGATGTGCTCAGTAAATGAGAACTCAGAGATTCAAAGAACAGAGACAATGATACAAAATTCTTGGGGTTCAGAATAGGCATTATGATTGGTATGTTGAGGTGAAGAATAACATGATGACTTAGAGTATCATTGAATACCCTAAGAATTAAATATTAGCAATAAATCATGGGCGAAATATATTCTAGCTGCTTTTATTGATTTTTATGTTGATGTAGCCATTTACAACCAGTCATTAGATATCAACATTACTCCACTTATGTGTATTAAATTCAGCCTTCTGTATTTATTTTGATTTTTCTTGTACTGACTGATGAGATAATTGCCAGCCAAGCTCAGTGAGTTCAGAGAAGAGTCTAAAGGGGGAACTCTTAATTTGTCCCCTCTATTTTACTACTTCATGAAAGATATTGGCTAAAATAAATCCCCACTAGTTCAGACAACAAGGTAAATTCTGAAAACACAGCAAATGTCCAGAGTTGGTGGTATATAGGACCCTCCCTAAAGTCCTTAGAAAGTATCCAAGGAAAATGCTAATTTAAAGCAGAAAGCCTAGTAGCCAAGCCTACTATACCTCACTTGAAAGTAAAACAATCAGCTAATGTATATTAAGGTGATTCTGCTTTTTGGTTTGTTTGTTTTTTTTTATTATGAATAAAGTCTCATTTTTTTATGTATGTATCCCATTATTCAAACTTCCTTCCACCTCCCGCCCCTCCCAGTCACTTCTCTTTTCCACAATTTGTCTCCTACCCATCAAGGGCAGGAGGTCCCAAGGTCCCAAGGTGGCTTATCACCAGAGTTGATTAGGCTGATCTGGCTGGCTAGGCTGGTGTCCCCTTCCTCCCTCACTGCTGCATGTGCATCCCTCCCGAAGCTGTGTGCTCTGTCGAGGAGGACCTTCCCCAATAGAGGAGGAATGGTCTTCGGTCAAGGGTATAAGAGTCTCTGTGCTCCCCTGCTAGAACCTCCAAACAAGCTCTCAAGCTCTCAAGGTGATTCATTTTTTTAAGGGAACTGACTTTATTTTTTTATTGGAAGTAAAAAATATTTTCTGTTACAAGATTTGGGTTTTAAGTGGTAAGTTGAATTTTTAACAATTAGTTTATATATATATATATATATATATATATGAATACATTATATGGACAATCTAATATATAATTTAATATATAGTTGTAAAGTATCTACTTTAGCTACATATAGTAGGTTTCTTTATAAAACCCTTTTTCCTCCCCCTATATGTTTATTCTTTCTGACCCATTCATTTTCTCCTTTACTTTACTTACTCTGCTTAACACAGATCAGGGTTCCTAAAAACTTCAAAATATCTTGTTGAACAATAAACTCAGATACTTGTACATCCCCTGCCTATCTTTCTGGATTTGTGTACTCACTCATTAGTGGACTTTAAAAAAAAAAAAAAGATGTCATTGTACACAAGAGCTCAACGCTAGAAGAAAGCTAAATGATACAGTGACTCACATCTTCATTGATGGCCTCTGGCAGGAGTGTGGGTGAAGAAGGACTCGTTTTCTTTAAGGGGCTGTCCACAGAGAGTCTAATTTTGCTCCAGTAAATAAATGAGCAGCATGAATGGGCTTTTTTTAAAAAAATAAAAATGGGGACAACATAAGAGTGGGTATGAAACTGAGAGGACTGATAACTGAGTTTGATGGGATGCATGATGTAAAATCACCAAATAATAAATAAAAATATTATGCAAAAAAGTATTGGAGTCATTTCAGCATCTCTGGGCCTAATAATGTTATTTACACACACAAATAATTGATCCTGTCTTTCTTCCTCACTGTTCTTTTTAAAAGGATATCATTTGCTATCATCATAGAACAAAAGAAAGTCTGGAAGTGAAAGTTATGCCTTTTATAGCAAAATGTTTTTTATTCAGTTTACTTCTATGCAAGATCAACCTTAGCCAAGGTTAAAGAATATAAAAATGCTCACCATAAAAGTAGCAAATTCAATCATGTTTCTTATTTACTTATTTATTTATTTATAAAGTCTTTTTATCCATGTATTTTTATTGCTCTCCCTCCCTTCCATTCTCTCAATCCTTCCCAGTCAGCTTTCAGGCACCCCCTCCCCATTCTCTCACCCCCTCCTCCAAAAGACAAGAAGTCTCAAGGAGGTGGGTCAGCTCAGCATGGGTCACCTACTTCAGGCTTCTTAAAAATAGGAACAGAACCCAAAGCCAAAGACAGCAAACAGCATAAGTAAAAGAGTCCTGAAATAGCCAGTGAATTCCCAAAATGAGGTAGAATTTTAGCAATGGCATTGTTTGATTTGTTGATTAAAAGTGCTTTGCCTTGGGGTTGGAGAAATCGATCAGGGGCTATGAGCACTGGCTATTGTTCCAGAGAGCAGAGGTTATACTGCTAGGATCTACATGTTCACTCACAACTGTCAGTAACTTCAGTTCCAATTGCTGGCTTTTGTGGATACTACTTGCGTGTGGTACACACACATGTGTGTGTAGCCAAAACACCTATATACACAAAATGACAACATTTTTAAAAGCACTCTGCGAAGAAATCGTAAGATAAAATATTTGAGTCCCTGTATAAATGTTATTCTTTTGACACATAGTTACTTTATATCCAGAGAACATTTCTGCTCCTATATTCAGCACTTTATAGTTAAATTTGAACAAACCTCTTCTACTATATCCATAAACTGCTTTCTTTTGCCCAGTGATATATGGACTATTTTATATTTATTGTAAAACATGTGATGTATTAATTATAATTTTCATTCATTACAGTTAAAGTGAATGAATATAATTAAAATATAAACATATATGAAATTAAAATTTACATAAAATTGAAATATATATGCAATAAAAATATGGTAAAGTTGCTGTAATCAAGATATTATTTCTAATAACTAGACCTAGATTAGGATAGGCAAATTTCAATGTTTCTCAAATAATGCAACATCTTAGCCTCAATGTCTGAGTTTAACCAAAATGCATTATTCATGCCCCATTACAAGAATATGAGTGAATTTGAATAAAAGAAAACTGTAACTTTGTATTGAAAATACAAAATGGATATCTGTGTATTTATAATAAAGATGAATACCAAATGTTTTTCTTGTTATCAGGTCCTCTCTGTTGTAGAGAGAATAGGGTAAAATAAAAATGCATACACTGTGATTTCTTTCCTTCACAGAAACAGATTCCCTTTGTCGTGTTTTCTATCATCAGCAAGTTTGGTAGCAACTCCTCAAATATTTAATGTTAAATCACTGTTTAAAAATAGTGTAAGCAGAAGATATCGAGACTTGAAAGACAAAAATAAAGTCTCTACAGTGGAAAAAGAAGCAAACAGCTTACAGATTACATTTACTAAGGGGTAAAGAATTGTGTTTGCTGATAGGTGAATTCCTGCCTACACTGAGTCCTTCAGTCATTTGCTTGCGTATGTTATGATAAGCTGAATTTGACAGGATGAATTAAATATCTTTCCCAACACATGAGTTTAAGGACAAATGCAGGAGATGGTGGAGATTTTCAGCTAAAAATGCAGAGCAAACAGAGATCCTGCTGAAGCTGTCTCCATTTAGGAAACTTTGGAGAACTACTTACCTTAAATCTGGGCTACACAATAAGCAACTCTTCTGTGTTTGTTGATTTTGTTGGTGGGGTTGTAAGATGAGAACAACCACCTAGTATTTTAGGTTGGGTATAAATGATTAAATCATCTAGTCATCTATCAAAGACATTACCAAAATATTGTGTTACACCCATGCGTGCGTGTACACACACACACACACACACACACACACAGATGGGGGTAAGGAGATAGACACTGACATTTTCTAAATAAGCCATTTTGATATGAAATCTCCTCCTAAAACTCTTAGTTTTCTTCTTCCCTCATAGATGGTTTTGAATGGAGAAATGACTGTATAAACACTTGCCGACAGTGGAAAAGGACAACCTACTAGCATCCTCCACAGAGCATTCTGCTATATGTTCTGGGGATGCAAGAGGTGTTTCTGTCCCCTAAATTGTCTAACCAAACCACTGTCAACCATTTTGTGTTCTCCCACTACCTAGAGACACAGGACTCCTTCACTGTTTACCTTATCTTTGTCTTTTTGCCTCCATTTTCAGGATGTGATCTCTACTCTAAGTAACTTCTGAGACCTGTGGGTGAGCCAATGGCAACAAGTGAGAATGTCTGTTGCATAATATTATCTTAAGGTGTGTTACTTTTGCTTACGCTGCATTTGTTTAAACCTGTGAAGCTGTGTTATTTTGCTTGTCTAAAACACATGATGGTTTAATAAAGAACTGACCAGCCAATAGTGAGGCAAGAGAGAGGATTGTTGAAACTAGCAGGCAGAGAATAAAAAGAAGGAGAAATGTAAGAAAAGGAAGAGGGCTCCAGAGACATGACTATACAGCCAGCCATGGAGGAAGAAACAAAGAAAACTATAGAGGAATAGAAAGAGAAAAGGCCCAGAGACAAAAATGTAGACAAGATAATTTAAATTTTATAAAAGCTAGCAAGAAAGAAAGACAAACTAAAGATACACATTTATAAAAGAACAAGCCTCTGTCTGTGATTTATTTGGGAGCTGGGTGGCAAGCTCCCCAAAAAAGTAAAGAGTAAAAAATTACCAACAACAAAAATATTTTCCTTGATTGTGCTTGGACACAAATTCTGGGTCCTTGGCATGAATGAGCCAAAGCACCTACCCAATTTAGGCAACTGAAGTTTTGTCTAAAACATCCTTCTCCTGAGATGATTAATAGCTGCTGACTGAACAGATAACTATGAACTTAGAGTCTCAATAGCATGTGACATATGAAAACTTTTTTCAGACAAAGTAGATTATTCAAATCTATCCACATGAAATCTTAGGTCAAAAGTAAATTAGATATTAATTACTTTTCATTGATAAAAATGGGCTATAGTTCTATTCAATCAGTAAGTCATATGATTCATCTTATGAAAGAAAATATTGCATATTTTAAAATTGAGGAAAAGATATATTACATTATTTTTGTTTTAGATGATAAATCATATACAATGATTATATAACTAGTTTTTAAAGTCTTTTAAGGAACAATAATATGTAAGAAATAAAGTTTTCTTATCTTTCAAGTTTGACTACCAGCTGGAAAAATTCTATGGAATGAAATTTTAGGGTTATTTCTCTTTCTCTTCCTGCTTCTCTCTCTCCTAAATCACAATTTAAATAAATACCTAATTGAATACATGGTTCCAAGGCAGACCAGGTAGCTTGATAATACAGAGAGCTTTAGCTATGAAGGACTCTAGCTCAAGAGTATAATCATTATGGCAAGCTTGATGCCAAAAGAAGTTTATTTATTGTTATGTTAGGATACAAAACATTCAGAGAATGAGGTCTTGCCACGGTTTCCATTGTATCATTCTTCTTGCAGTACCAATGCAGAACTCTTGATATCTTCAAATGATATTAGTTTATTTAGCAATTGGCCCATCCTTGACACCCAACTGAAAACATAATCTTTTGCTGACCACACTTCAAATTTTCAGATGCCACTATTTTACTTTCTAATTCTGTTTTTTATTGTAACTCTGCTGAAAACAATCTCAGGCTATGTTAAAATTACTCATTCCAGAGGAGTAACTAAATTCAGCCCACAATTTCTCCTGAAAGGGTCTAAAATGTAGATGAATACTTTGGCTGAACATAGCATGATGGCCACAAGATGAGTCTCCAGAGTGATCATTTTCAGTTGAAATGTCACAGACGATGTACTCTCTGCATTTCTACTAGCATTGTAATCATCAGAATTCATGTCAAAATAGGTCATTAAGAGTTATACCATTCTAAACTTTCCTATTTCATTTCTCAAAAATTTTTATATTTTTTTTTATAATTAGTTGTAAATGCTTCTGTCTTTATTCTCAAACATGTTACACTGGTGACTACACTTCTCAGTATCAATTTTCTATACTACACCATAATGATTGTGAGAAAGCACTCAATAAAAATACATCATAAAGATTCTTTATTGCTAAATAGGTGTTTCATCTCATTGTCCCAGTATGTTATTGTTCCTGGGCTTGTGCTATAGTAGAATCTAAACACGGAATGGTATGACAGAGAAGAGATGCTCTCCCCATAGGGGGAAAAAAAGTATCGCACAGTGGACCCAGAAAAAAGATACACTCTTCAAATCCCCACCTCTATTAACCCGCGTTGTCCAGAAAGGGATTATCACTGATTAACTGATTCAGCTCAGAACTCATCAATAAATTACTGGTCTAAAAGGCATATGTGTTAAAATGTTTGATATTCATTCTGCTGAAGAAGTTAGCTGTCTCATAATCCAACCATCTCACAAAAGCACTACCTTTCAGGTACCAAACTGTTAAAACATAAACTTCCAGTGAAGCATCTACTATTCATAAAACGAGAATCATCTGTGTGTTTCTGTATGAAAATCTCTTCTTTTAAACTGGGATGTTTAATCATTTTATGTTTAATGTAATTATTAAAATGGATATCTATTTTTCTCTCATTCTGTCTTATGATATATGTCTTCTGCTATATGTTTCTTTGCTCAATTTTACTCCTAAGTTACACAAAATAGATTACGACAAAACATATGCTAGAAAATTGTGGGGATTCTTTTCTTTTTATTATTTTAATTATGTTTATATAAACCAATGTGTTGTATACTTTAAAATAGTTTTAAAACTATGGTGCTTTGGAACTTAATTTTAAACAACTTTTGGGAAGAAAGATTAAAAATGATTATTTTCTTTTATTATTATTATTATTATGAACAAAGAAGTCACACTTTCTATCCTTGTATATCCTTATTCAAAGTCCCTTCTCCTTTCTGCCACATCAGGTCATTCTTTCTTCTCCACAACTCCCCATCCCCTCCCTGGGCAGGCAGCAGACAGTCCCATGGTCCCACTGACCCAATATTGCTTAGTTCAGTCTCCACTCCTGGCAGATCCAGCTTTCTCCCCCCCTCCCTCAAGAGTGAGTCAGGTGAGTCCTTTAAGAGGAGTGGGATTCTCTTATGGTCATCTACACAAAACCTTTAAAAGTACTTTTATTTCTTGGTATATGGCTTAGTTTCTCCACAAAGTACTTCATTTTTATTATAAATACTTCTTTGGAAAAAAGTTGTTTGTAAAATTGAACATCATGTATCAGCTATTGTTCTAATTTAAAATTTTAGGAAATACTACTTTTATTTCAGTTTTTGAAAAATAATTTTGTAAAACATATGATTCTTGGTTGATTCTTTTTATAACTGACTTATTTAAGCCCTTTCATATAACTTGCTGTTTTTGACAAATATTTATTTTATTGTATATTCTTTGTATCTTATCTAATAGGTTATTTTATTTGATGATATTCAGAATTTTTTTGTCTTTCTACAGTTGATGGTGATTGCTTAAATTAATCTTAGAATTTATCATTTGCATAGACTAGAATTATTTTTGGTCAAATTTGAAAATTTCCATCCAATATTTTTCTATGCTTTTCTCTTTTTCTTTTCCTTCTAAAAATTATGTATGCTGATACACTTAATGGTATATTACTAATTGTAGTGGAGTCATGTTATGTTTCCTGTCATTTTAAATAATTGTCCCTCCTATGGATTTAATAAGAACTGATTGGCCAAAAAGAAGACCGGAGATGTGGGCTGGGCTACCCAGCTAAGAAAATTCCGAGTATAGGAAGAACAGAGACAGATGTCAGAGAGCCTCCAGAGAGAGCTGCCGCAGACAAGATGAGGAGACAGCAGTAGACTCAGAGGAAAGAATGTGAAATGTTGTTATCAGAAAGGTATTGAGAAATGCGGCTGAACAAGATGGGTTGAATTAGATGGATGAAGGAGTTAGACAGTTATATGCCTGGGCCCTAGGTCAATCAGTGTAAAAATAATGTAAGCCTGTGTGTGATTATTTGAGGCTAAGCTGGGCTGGGAGTGGCTCTGAACCTCTGGTCCAGGACCGGAAAGTTCGGGCCAGAATCTTTTACAACAGCTAATACTTTTTGAAAATATTCTTTTTGCATTTTTTTCCTCTTATTCTTTATATTCAATAATCACAAATGATCTATTTTTAGCTTTTTTAATTATTTATTTTACTTTTGACAGTTTACTGTGGATTTCTCTTAGTGAGTTTTTCAATTATACCTTCCTCCACACACACAAACATAACTTCCACACATAAATGTACACACACTTTCTGGCTTAAGTGATGTACAGATTCCTCTTTAAATTTCTACTTCTTCCTCAAAGAATGTTAGTTTGTATTTATTTTTTAGTGCTTTCCTATTTAATTTCTGATTTTATTAATTAGTGTTATCTGCAAGGACAGTCATCCTTGTCACTGCAGATGTGCTATCCTTGAGGACAGCTTATTGTTCAGTTAGTAACTGATCAGATGTTTTATCTCGATAATGAACCATTATGACTTTCATATTTGGCTGATGAATGTGTACATTGTTTTAAAACTACATGCAAAGCTGAGACAGTTTACAAGGGTACCTATGCTTTAACTTTATGAGTAAAATGTCCTATGCTAAGTCACAGATGACTAGATAACTATCCTTCTGTGGTCTCCACCAAATATATTCCATATTTCTTATGACCAGGATGTATAAGAACGTATCAATTCTCTCTCTCCTCTCCTCTCTCTCTCTCTCTCTCTCTCTCTCTCTCTCTCTCTCTCTCTCTCTCTCTCACTCTCTCTCCCTCTCAGACTTCTATTTGATATGATGGTCTACCTCATACAATAATTTATAATCAGTTTCACATTCTAGAAATAGCTGCATTGTTAACCTCTGGTTTCTGTCACCAAAGTTAAAATAGTTTTTGATGGCACTTCAAAGATTCAGGTTTCCCAAGAACTTTTTAAAGTCACATTCTCTTTCCAAAAAATTGATGTAATTTATCTTGCAAATCTGCAATAACAGGAATCATTCACAGGCACTGAAACCTCAAACTACAGCAGTGCATATAGAGGTCTAACTATTTTGTAAATATTTCTACAAATTTTTCATGAATTTGTCAAATTTCTCAAAGTAGTTGGAAGATTTTATAATTGCTTTGAGGGGAGAAAGTTTTCCCTCATTTAAATATCCTGAAAGTTTCAGTCTGAAATATTTAATGTTAATTAAACCATATAAACACTAAAGATAACTCAGTTTTCAATGTTAATCTTTGAAGATAATTTACCATCCAGTTTTGTCAATGGCCATTAAAATTACTATTTCTAGAAACCTATAAAGGTACCCCGGGCTCTTCATTTCTTATCTTCCACCTCACTTTTCATCATCAAATCCTTTAATATGCCCAAGCATAAATATTCAAATTTATGGATACTTACGAAGAAAGAGTTTTCTCAGCAGGAGGAGAAATGGCTTTCTAGTGGATTTTTTATAGAAAAAAAGTTTAACTCTGTAGAAATTGGAGTCTAAAGATAGAGACAGTGGAAATAAGACATAATATACTATTGGAGACTAGATTCCATCACACAGAAGTTTAAACCTAGCCCTAGGCTATGTACAAAATCCACCTGAAGGTCCCTGTATGTTGACAATTGATATAAGCTGAATAAACTAGTATTCTGATTTCATTTCCATTTTTGTAATACAATATCCTGACATAAAATAACTTATGGTAGAGAACACTTATTTTAACTTGAAACTCCACATTATAGTCCATCACTCTGGTGAAGTCACATTGATAGAAGTTTATGGTAACTTGTCACAGCACAACCGCAGTTGAGAACTGAGAGAAATAAACACATGGCATGGTTAGTGCTCACCCAGCCTACTTTCCCCTTATCCAGCCCAGGGTACAAAATCAGAGAGCACTGATGTCCACTTTCAAACAGAATCTTCTCACATCAAAGAAATCAATGAAGAGAATTTTCTCACACACTGTATATATAGCACATGATGCTTACATATCAATTCTAGATATCTTGAATATCACTTATAGTATTAATGTTAGATTGTTTAATATAATAGTTGTATTCTTCCATTTAGAAGCAAAAGGTTATTTTTAAAAATTTTCTATGTCTGTAGGACATTTGTCATGATGTTGCTATTGTTGACCTTCAGCAGCCCTTGCCTAGCTCATTGGGTCATTGCTCTGTGGTGAAGTTTTTTGTTTTATTTTCTAAGGATCAAAGTGAAACATGGGAGGTTTCTTGTCTAATTTTTTGTAATACCACTTCTGAATCTTTTTCTTCACAGAAACAAAGGAAGGCATAGCATTTATTTAACAGTACCAGCAATGGCATTTCTTGGGTACATCATTATGAACATAACATCAGTGTCTTTATCATTCATATTTCACCCTGCTCCTGTGACCAGTTATTCTGTGTGCCAATGCTATACATCTAACACATTTCCTTCTTTCTGTTACCAGGATCACTAAACTCTGACAAATATGATTGCTATGTCACAAAAATTTCTGTGATAGAATAGACAGTCAACAATTATAAAAATGGATTTTGAAAAAGATTTGGAGAAGAAACTATTTAAGTAGTCATAAAAAAAGAAACTTTATTAAATAAAACAGAACAGTTTATCTCAAAGTACTGATAATTAATGATGTCTAAGAACAAAGTTTTAGATAAGAATCTAATCTAAAGCAATTAATAGTTGAATTCTATCTTATTCAGAGTTATTCACTAGCAAATATTTTATACTTATGAGTAGACATTCACTTAAAATGTTACTGAGAATTTTCTAGATGCTAAGCGTATATCAGATGCTAGAACTAGAGGATCATACTGTAAGGGAAGCTCATGTCCTAATAGAACTTATGGTCTCACACTTAAATTTTTTTCCTAATGCAAAATTTAAATATATAAAATATATATTTACTTTCAGAGTTAAATATAAACATTTAATTCCAGAGAACTGTGGAAAAACATTTGCAATGATTTTACCTCATAAAAATTGTGCTTTTAAAATAGAGGGCTCATACAAGATGTATAAATGCTAATTCTCTAATATAAAAGTGCTATTGTTTATAAATAATTTGAAAAGTTGAAAATGACTAACAATACCTGGTATCATGCTAACAATTGTATAAACATAGCCACAGTAGCCATTTTACTTACATAATTTGCAATAATTTTAAGTAGTGTGTTAAATATTAACAATTATGTTCTCTGACTAGTATTTTATACTCTATGATGGTAAGAACTTTGCCAATATTTTCCTATACAACATGGAGGATTTTTTTAATAACCTATAGCAAAAGCTTAAAACATTTTATTAATATAATAATTCTAGTTACAGGAATTTATAATAGTAAAATAAATTTGGACATGTTCATATATATGTATTATTGCTATATGTATGTATATATATATGAAAATGTTATAATAAAGTCCATTTCTTGATACATTCCATAACATATTAGTAAAACAAAGTAATCATTATTAATTAAAGCAGAATAGTTTATAAGTAAGATATTTTGGGCCAGGGAGATGTCTTAGTGCATATGAGCACTTGCTTACAAATATGAAGACCTGAGTTTAGTTCCCAAGGTTCACATACAAGCAGTAAATGGTGGAGATAGTTGTATGATGAGGATTACTGGGGCTTGCCATCCAGCATAGATAAAAAGACTTCAAGATCCAGGTTCACAAAAGATCCTGTGTCAAAGCAATATGGTAGAAAGTGATAGGATATCCAACATCTTTTTATACTCTCTGCATCCTCATGCCATGGGTAACACACATACACGCACTCACACACACATACACATCCATTCGTGTGCTCACAGACAAATATATAACAAATCGCATACAAACATTGAATGCAAACAAAAGAAAAAATATGGGGAAATGTTCATATCTCTCAAGATTTTTAAAATAATGTTTTTTAAATTTATTTTACATTTTTATGTGTATAAGTGCTTTGGTTGCATGAATGTCTGGGTGCCACATATGTACCTGGGGCCACAGGAGGGCAGAAGGGAGCATTGGGTCACCTGGGACAGGCCTTTCAGACAGTTGCTATTAAGGCACTGAGTTTCCTGCCTCCACCTTCATTTACAGTCAATAAAATTTGTTTCTACTTTTTTATATTATTGCATAAATTATTTTTCATCAACATTTTTACTTTCCAAAAAATAATCAAGTGATATTTGTTTAGATGAAAGGAACAGCTAGAAATCATTAAGCCCCAATTTAAGAACTATGTATTAGAATACTTACAGGACTTTCTCAAAGATTTTAGGGTAAGGGTTCTCAACCTGTAGGTCTTGGATCCTGAACCAGATCCTTTGGAAGTCCGAGAAATGCTCTTTGCTGTTGAGCCTGCTCTGTGGCCACTAACACTGTAACTGTTGGTGGGACCACCCCAGTAAACTATTTTCTTTCTTGCAGTATACTCACACTTTCTAATCTATAGCCCAGACTTATTATGGGTCCACACATTTATACATTTTATTATACTAAAATTGACTTTTGCTACATTATAATTTATATTTATACTAACCATGAAATCAGACTCATTTTCCTATTTCTGATAACTGAGAGATTTTTTCAAACAATAAAAACTCCTGTGAAGTAGATTTTCTAACTTTTTGATAATTAAATTTAAATATTTAATTACATATGGTAAAACATTAATTCAAAATTAAAAAGAACGAAGTCATTCCAAATAAAGAACATGAGTTTAATATCCTCAAAATATTTTCTTTCTGTTAACTTTATTTTGTAAAACCCAAGTCATACAAATTAAACACAATTAATAGGGGACAAAAAACCAATATCTAATCAGGAAAATGGTTTACTACATTCCTTTCCCAGAAACGAGTGGTTTTCAACCTTCTTAATGCTGTGACACTTTAGTAGAGTTTATCATGTTGGAGTGAGCCCAAACATGAAAATTTTTTATTGCTATTTCATAGGTGTAATTTTGCTTATGTTATGAATTGTAAAGTGAATATTTTTGTTGTCTGGTGGACTTAGTCATTGTAAAATAATCATGCATCACTCCCAAGGGATTCAGGATGCACCCATCTCCCTAAAATATCCGATTTTTGAGAAAGCACTGTAAATATTCTAATAAATATTTCTTAAATCGGGGTTTAATAATTGAAGGGAGAAAACATAGCTCAAGAAACCCCATTTTGCATTCTAGTAGCTATTTTATAAAAAGGTAAAATAAAATTTATTTTTCATTCTGGTGGGATGGTGGTGCTGCCCAGGTGTGGGAGAAGAATAGTCATGGCTGATCAGTCCTGAGAAAAGAACATGTCCTAAAAACAGACCGACCCAATCTGAGAAAAAAACAGCTTTCTACCTGCCCAGTTTCGGAAGATTAACCAAGACATCTGCCCAGTTCCGAGAGAGGAATAGATTCTTGTTTGCTCAGTACTGGGGAAAACCAGCCACCCCAGGTAGGGCCAGGTAGGCTCCATCTAGGTAACTCTGGGGCAGAAAGACTCTAAGCAGGAGCCAATCAGTAGCATGTCAGCACTCTGTCTCCAAGCAACCAACTTTGTTGTAACTTTTGCCTATAAATGACCCCTTGTAACCAAAGACAGCAACTATTCTTGCTCTGTTACCACAGAAACTTGAAGTGAGCTTCCTGCCTGGCCTGTTCTGCACTGCCAATAAATCTTGTTGAATTCCAGACATCTCTGTCTCTGGTGATCTCTCTGGGGCTCAAGTTTGGGCATAACAAAGATCCTTAGTGGTTTCTTTCATCTAAATTAATAACACTTGTTTTTGTGAAAATATAAATGTTGATGAGAGATAATTTATGCAAAATATAAAAAAGTAAAAATAAATTTTATTGATTGTAAATAAGAAGTATAATGTCAAATAAGAAAACAGCACAAGAAACAGAAGTTTGTCTACATGCAATGAAATTTTCTGAACCTTCTTTAAGGAGTCAATTTTTATTCAGCTATAGTTAATACTCTTATTCATTTTACAACTCAAAATCATGACATTACTAAGCATTCTAGCTCTGCCTCTCAATGACTTGTGCCCGCTTTTTTTTGTCATGTGGTGGTTTCAGAGTTCTTAAGGGCCGAGATGCGCTGTGCTGAAAGGAAGACCCTTGCACTGCGACCTGGAGCTCAAGGCATGTCCATTTTTTCCAGGAAGGGTTCAGCCTTTTCAGTGTTCCAAGTTGCATTGTTTTAGCATTTATTCTTTGGTGATGCACAGGACATTTGCAAATATTATCAAACTACTGCATAAATATGTAACCAGAGCTTCAGAAATCTCAAAGACTAGGATTAGATCACATTTTAGTGATATATTTCAGGTTTTTATGATCCAAAGCTATAGTTTGGTGGGATCATAAGAAAATTCTCTTCACTACTGTAATCAGTGGCTTTCTTTTTGGACTGTTTTTTTCTAAGTTATTGGGAATGTTTTATTATAAATAAACCAACTCAATAATTTTTATTAGAACAAATATATTTGAGAAACACAAAACATACACATCAAGAGTCAAAGAATTACAAATTTTGGATAATTTTGAAAATTAGCCAAATTAATAAGATCAAAATATCTATCAATGAGATTAAGCTTGTTGAAGCTTAATTCTCATAGGTATTGAAAATAATCTTTTTTGATAGAAAAAAGTAATTTAAAAAGAAAAATTCCAGCAAGGTCTGGGACTTGGTTGAATTGCTGTGAATCTAGTAATAGAGACCAAGACCCAGTGGCATAGTTACTTGCATGCAAATTGAATAAACTTTCACATCAAAAGATTTATGTAATTAAAATACCAGCTATTTAAAATTCACAGTACAATGTTTAGTTTATAAAATGTACTACAAAATTATTTTACTGTAAGTATTGATTAACAAGGCATAATAATTGAGCATCATATCATACTATTTTATTTTCTCCCCAAACACATTTTTAAATTCTAGATTTAGATAGCTATGACCAATGTGAATAAAAGTTATGGACACCTTGGTAACAACACATACTCTTGATTTATAAAGCCGAGCCACACTGTAGGAAGTATTAAAATTGCCCATGATCATTGATAAGTCTGTGAATTTCTAAATCAGATTGTGGGAAGTCTGAAATCCAATAGACATCCTCTGAGGTCAAGAAACATAGAATTTAATTCTGAAAAAGATAGTCTTGGAACATATTTTCTAGAACCTTGATTTATAAAACACTGACTGACTCAAGCAATATTAACCTAAGTGGCTCCCTTGTTCACATTTTTGCACTCTTGGTGGTCTTTCAATATCATACTCATCTTTGCAGTGGAATGTCCATACCATGACCAATTTTTCAATTAAACACAATTCTACTCAAATTTAATCACACACACACACACACACACACACACACACACACACTATTTAGCACAACTGTTAAACCTGCTAGTTAAATAACTTTAACATTCCAGTTTAGAAGTGCCTCATTACAATAATGAATTAAGAGATGCCTCTAATGTAGCTCATCTACTCATTACTAGCTGTTCTGTGTGTTTAGAATCCAACAGTTTCAGTTGCTGAGGATTAAAAGAGAAATTGGAGTCAAATTATCAGGAGGAAAACAATTGACCCATAGGAAGGGCAGGCAGAGATGCATTCTATCAAAGGAGGAGGCTGACTGAAACATAGATTCACATCATTATCTTGTGAAAGAGTTCCGTTTTGTCAAACTGGCTCAGTTTCACAGTGGAGGTACTAAGAGACTCCATAACAGCACCAGCAATAACCAGTTCTTAATAATAACATGTCTGAGAATGAATGTGTGCTCTGTGTGGCATTCAACTATGCTCCACACTTGAATTTTTCAACGACTCTAATTTAAAAACTACTGTGCGAAGTAGGTAATAAGATTTCATAGCATTTTGCAAATAAGAAAAGTAGGTTACTCAAATTCCCAAGAATCCAGTGAGTGAACCAGAATGCAAATTTACAAATGTGCCATGAGAATTATAACGAGCAAAGTGACCCAAGAGTGCGCTCCTTCCACTAAAGAGAATCTACATGGGAAATAAAATTAATCAGAGCAAGGAGAGTTCATTAGTTGAATGAAGCTAATAGTTAATGACATCAGACTATGATAGCCTAAGGCATTCATGGGGACTCCTGGGGAAGCACCAAGAAATTATTCTTCTCAGACTCCCCTTCCTTCATATCATGGCTAGGATGTCTTTAGAAATGTTGATACCATTGATTAACTCAGTTTTCTTTCATATCAGTTTCATTCAAGTCATATTTTCCTTTACATCATCTCCAATCTCTGTGATTAAATGGACATTTCTCAAATTTCCTCCTAAGAGAACTAAGACCATTTCACAGAATGACTTATTATATCAGCTTACTTATCTACATTATTTATGGATCCTTACTAATATGGTTCCCAGTTTTTAAAAATATTTTCATGCTTTAAAAATCTTTCAATTTTACTGATGTACTTAAGTCACAAGAAACTAGAACAAAGTAATAAATGCCATAATCCATGGAAAATTAATTTGCAAATCTACTTAATGAATGGAGAAATATATATACTGATAGTTTATGCTATATGTGTCAAGGAGCTGAGTGCTCTTTAACTTGCTTTACACTGTAAACATCCATATGTTCTGACTGTACTGAACAATGGAAGTTTACAAAGTGTACTCAGAATCCGCAGCGGCCACTGAGCAGTTCCGACTTTCCTTGTTCGTGCACCTCGCTTGGTTTTTTCTGGCAACCATGTCTGACAAACTCGGTATGACTGAGTCCAAGTAATTCGGTAAGTCAAAATTGAAGAAAACAGAAACACAAAAGAAAAATCCTCTGCCTTCAAAAGTAATGATTGCTCCCCCTAGAGGAACACCTGACTCAGTCTTGATGTTGGGCAGTGGGGGAGCAAACTGGATTTGCGAGGAGTGGAGGCTGAACTAAGCAATATTGGGACCTTGGGACCATGGGACCTCCTGTCCATGAGGGGGATAGGGAGATGTGGAGAAGAGAGAATGACCTGATGTGGTGGGAGGTGAAGGGACCTTGAATAAGGATATACAAGGATAGAAATTGTGACTTCTTTATTTATAATAATAATAATAATAAAGTAATGATTGAACAGGAGAAGCAAGCTAGTGATTCAGAAATAGGTGAGCACCGCCAATGTGCACTGTACATTCCACAAGCATTGCCTTCTTATTTTACTTCTTTTAGCTGTTTAACTTTGTAAGATGCAAAGAGGTTGGATCAGGTTTCAATGACTATGCTGCCCTTTTCACATCAAAGAATCAGAACTACTGACCAGGAAGGCATCCGCTGCCTCTCCCAGAAATCTGGCTGGCTGGCAGGGAGAGAAAAGAACTTGCATGTTGGTGAAGGAAAAAGCTGGTTGGGAGGTGGTGAAATATGGTTCAAGGTGTCCTTCAGGAAGTAAAATGTAGTGTAATCAGAGTGCCATTTTTTTTTTTGTTCAAATGATTTTAATTATTGGAATGCACAATTTTTAATATGCAAATTAAGTTCTAAAACCTGAAAAAAGTGTACTCAGTTGTAAAAGTATTCACAGTCCTTTTCCCATCCTCCCAAAACCCTTACAAATAACAGAAAACCCAACTGATATTTTTAAAAGGTCTGTGAATATGCAGTCATACCCTAATATTTATACTGATTTTTTTTCTTATTTTTCTCCACTTCTGTCTTTTGAGTAGTTTCATCTTCATATAAAAACATTGTGATGATTGTACAAAGAGCTTTCCAAAAGATCTTCCCAGCTATCCTTATTGCCAATTTCTTATGCTGTTATTTATGGTACATTGTTAAATATTTTATGGAATATTCTCAACTTGAGTTTATCTAATGATTTTTCTCATTTCCAACTAGATTATAGATTTTTTAAAGAAAAAGCATGCAGAGATGAAGTATTATTCATACATATCATACCAAGGATGAGAAACTTATTCACATTGCTAACCTTGATCATCTATCTAGTCAAGACAATATCTTAGTTCACTAAAACCATGCTCTGTTGTGTAACTAGTTTAATTGTTGTATAACTGGTGTCTTGGGAAGCAAGCATAGTTCATACGGTGGCATGAAGTACAAGGAGGAATGGGGTATTAGTTTCCTTTTATTGGAGATATGTACAACTCATACTAAAACTATTTGGAAATTTTCTGTGTGAGACATTCATTCTCTTTCTCTTGTGTATTTGCTTGAGCATTTAAAGTACTCTAGATATTTTGGAGACTAGGTTATTTTCTGTGTTAGTTATAATCTAACACTCTGCATAATTTTGTTGCTCAAATTGTTCACTACCTTCAGCCTTTCCACAAGTCATCATCTTTTAGCTTACAAAATATTTTCTTAGTTTCTGTAATATTCTTGATTCAGTTTGAGTTGTTCCTTAACCTTAAATGAGCCACTTGACTCCAATATGAATAGGCTGGACTCTGTAAAATTTGTATCTGCTATACTAAAAGAAAATTACAGTGTAGCAATACTTCATAATAAACAAATTAGTTTCAAACTTTGCTAAGTGAAGAAACTGCCATAGAAATGAAGCTTCTTTAAAACATGAAGAGGTGATGTAGAAAATGGAAGAGAAAAAGTTAGAGTTCAGATTAACTGTTGATGTAAAACAACCATAGCCATGCAATGAATGGGGCTTCTGACTGGTTTCGGAGTTGTGGACAAGTAAGCTCCAAACACACTATATTTGCAGCCTTTGTCATAGGTGTTATTCATGTCTTTCAAAACATAATTTAACATACAACCTCTGTCAGATGCACAGGTTAAAGTTTTCTTCAGAGACTAAACATTTTCCTGTCCATGTATGTCCTGATAACCATCACTGTTTAGGCATCTGTAGAAGCTGCAAAATATAGTCTTGATATGTTCTGCTATCATGGTGTTTGTTTCCCCAAGGAAATGACAAAGTGGCTTAGGGACAACTTAGTTTTACTCTATTTTCAGATGTGACTATGTCTGTGTCAATAAACTAACTAAAGATCAGGACTTGTCCATGTAATTTCATATGTCGTAAACTGAAGAATTGTGAGTTTAGAGAAAAATAGAATTTTTGAATAAATGTCATGTATGTCATACAGAAGAGAAGGGGTTATTTATTTATATTGCCCACATCAAAACTAATATCAAAATAAATAACTTTATATCTTATGCATGATGGAATATTGTTAAACACAGATAGGTACAAATTTCTAATTCTTTTGTCTAATGCAAGGGTTACCTTTCAGTTTTTTGTTCTATTACCTGTAAAACCCTTTAAAAGCTAGTAGGAATAGTACAAAATAAATGTGAAGTGTTTAGTAGTATTTCCAATGAATAGTACAAATTCTATAAGTGGTAGTTGTTCTAATTATCAGTCAAAAAACATTCACTATTACTGTAAGAATACAATAGTCCTCCAGGCTAGTCTTCCCATTTTCACAATACAAAATAAAGCATTGCTTGTCACAAAATATTCAAAACATGATAAAATTTTGCTGTACCAAAAGCA
>PVIH01014396.1:0-14672 GCA_004025045.1 Sigmodon hispidus | reverse complement strand
TCAGACTTCCCGGTTACAACATGTGCTTCTGACCAGTGAGTAATAAGTTCTCATGATCTCTTCACACTCCACAACCCACTGAAGCAGCTCACAAAAATTAGAGAAGCACTGCTTCCCATTTATAGAGGACTGCAAAGTATACACAGGAAGGTAGCATACAGCGAAGTGGCAGGGCAATGAATCTACTGTGACCTCTCCAGACAACCTGCTTGCCAAGCCCTTCATGTGCTCTGTAACATGGATGCTCTCTGAACTCTTGTCTGGACATTCAAATGAGGTATTTTTGCATCAAAACAAATGATAATTTTTTCAGTTTCAAACAGCATTCTTTTTACTAAAAGATAGTGAATGAAGATGAGATTTCCAATATCCTGTACAGCATGGGCTGCTGAGCATTCCTCAAGGCAGCTGAAGTGTTGCTGCATCAGAACAGAAGCTGCTTTGACCCTACAGAAATGTTAAGAGACTAGGAGCCTGTTGTCATAAGATATGCTAAATTCTCCCTTCCCAGAAAATTCTAAATCTACCAGCAACTGTAAGCAGAAACAAAGTCTATTTCTTATGAAGTTACAATATCACAATTACTTTGTAAATGCCTAATTTAGAGTGTCTCACTTAGAGAAACATTTTCACCCAGCTGAAAGGAGTTCAATGAAGTAGTATCAAAAGGCATGAACAAAAAGGAAAATATCGTGAAATGTATCTTTTTACATATGTATCCTGTTGACAATATAACCTTAAAGTATAAACTTGAATTTTCTTGGGAGCTGTTTTTTTAACTTTTGTCATGCAGAAGCTACTAAGGTACTTAGTGACCTTTGACCTCTAGACCTAATTAGCATAAGTTATATCCAAGCTATATTCTTTTCTTGGGTTTTAACTTTAAGAAATTATTATGTATATTCTCAGACCAGAGTTTGACTGCTTGGTAATACTTACTAAATATGATATGTTTAATTATTATAAAATGTTATTTTTCTATATCTCTGTGGGAAACAAGTTAAAGTTTTGAAGATAAAAGCAAATCTAACTTTAATTTATCTGTTAGAACATTTATCTATCTTTAGAATGCTATACATCTCTTGGGAAAATATCTCTGAGATTAAAAAGTTGCATCAAGGATTTTTGATGCGAATTAGAAGCTTTCAGAGAATGTTATCCCTCAATAAGCTAACATTGCTTCTAGAATAAGATTAAGATCCCTTTTGTTCATACAGATGGCTTTATATCCCTAAGTGAGTTCACCCTTTCTCATGTCCTAGAGCCCCATAATAGACTGTGTCAACAGAATCATCATTTATATATTTAAAATTGGGTATAGCATTAGTCAACGTGCTCTTAATTAACCAAACTTATAGAACAAATCTCTCTAACTATATGGAAAGGAGACTTAGAATGATTTACAGGCTTCAGTCCAGCTAATCCAACAATGGCTGGCTAGGAGTAAAAAGATCAAAGTTCTGGAAGTGGCTTGATTCACAAGGCTGGATGTTTCAGCTGGTCTTCAGTATATACCAGAATACTGCATTAATTACTCTAATGACAGGGACGAAATGGACCAATTAGAAAGGGAAGGGCAATCAGGCAAAGTGTAAAAGGTTCCTCTCTGTGTCCTTATATTGGTTTCTAGCAGATGGTGTGGCCCAGATTTAAGGTGAGTCTGCCTACCTCAAAGTCCAAGTTAGAAGTAGATCTACTTTCTCCAAATTACAAAGCTCTCATAGGCATGCCCTTCATTTTTGGATTTTAGTTAATTATAGATGTAGCCATTTTGACAACCAAGAATATCCATCAGTGATTTAATATGTTTGTCTCCCAGAAAGTAGGAATGGAGAAGAATAGGGTGGGGAAGTGAGGATGTTTGTCTCCTAAAAAGCACCCTGACAATACTTAGGAATGAAGGGAGAAAGGTAGGGAGTAAACAAGTATAATATTCGTAAGCTTTTCTGAGAACAGCAATCAGCCTATGGGTTTGGTACTGATGTAAGCAAGCAGGAGCCTGTTGGGTTTGGCTTGAGAACTGCCATTTAAAATTCAGACTTCATTTTACCTGTAAGGCAAAAGGAACTTTAAGTTCTCAAGCCCTAGAAGAGCTGGGAACTTTCCAACAAATGACAAAATCCTCCCCAAATCAGAGAAATAATTGTGGTGCATCGTTAGTTCTGTGGAAACATGATGGCTGTTCCTAACCGTAGGAAGACAAATGAATCTGTTTGGATGGTCTGAAAGGCTTGCATTATATGTCTGTTGACAATGCTGGAACACACAGGAAAGTCCTTAATCTCTAACTTCTGAGTGGTGAAAATTTCACCTGTAACTTGGCAACAAATGTTTGTGATTTTTATGCTTATAAATCCCACTTCTACCTCCACTTGGGCTGCCAAGAGAGAGAAACAAGGCTCGTGAATCCTTGTCTTTCATCCTTGATCAGTCAGTGAGGAGTTACTAAAGGCTTTGAAATCCACAAGTGTTGTCTCTCTCCTTCCTTGTAGTGCATAAAAGGAAGTTATCACTTCTTCACTTCTCCCTCCTAAAGTGAGTCCCACTGAGGGAGGACCTACTTGCCAACACATCCACTTATGTACTTACCTCTTTCCTTGCTTCACTATTTACAGTCAATAGTTAAAACATTTTTGTTTTAGCTGTTAGAAATATTTGTTAATTCATTTCTGATAGCTTCAATGGTATTTGAGATACTTTGTGCAAATAAATGTAAATCCGAGAGCTATTATTGAGCATCTTAGTGAAATGGGGAGTAGCACTTGGATGCATCTGTCAGTTCTCCTCAGCCTCCCTGACATTGTCTAATCATCCTCTGCAGGGAGTACTGATAAAAATCACAATCCTGTGTTTCAAGTGTTCCAAAGCTCTGAACTGCCTTCTCACTGGGAAAATGCACTCCTCTCCAGTCTGTCTCCTTGATTCCTTTCACTCTGTCTGCTCTCCCTTCAAACAACCCTGCCTAACTAACCTTGAGAAAAGTAATTATGTCCTCACTATTGATTAGGAAGAATCCATATTTAATTATGTGTAGCATGTTCCACTATCAAACTTCCAGCTTGGTTCACCAGTGCCTAGCGAATTTTATTGCTATAGTCGGTATCAGCCATTTGGTTAATGATCTTCCTTAAAAACATTGATTTTTTCCCAGATCCAAGTTTTTGTGAAGAATCTTGTCATTTCTTAAGTTCATAGCTGGATAGTTCATGAAGTCTACTTGAGGAATTCTTTAACACAAAGGGAATTATTATTAATCACAGCGGGCATGTTTTGCAACCACCCTGAGTGATTCATGCGTCTCACTAAGAAGAATCCTGAGATCAGAGTTCCTGAAGTTCAAATAATAGTCAGAAGCAATTGCACAGTAACTGATTGCTAAATTGTGAATGCAGTTGGTTTATTCAGAAGAAAACTGCTCCCTGCAAACCACCTTTTGTAAGAAAATGCTATGTCTGCTTTTACTTTCAACAAGTGAAATGCAATTTCAGATTTTATTACTTCTAGAATTTTAGTTCTCAATGTTCTCAATATTCTTAAATGTCAGTCTCTTTTAAGTTTAAGAACTACTAAGCTAAAATGATTTAGCCATAATTAACAAAGTATTCAAACAGAACAAAATTTCAATATTTTATAGAGTTCCCATAATACAAAAAAGCAGCAGATAACTATACTTTTGCCAAATAATGCAAACCATTAAATAAATAACAAATAATAAATGTATAAATAATACATATATTGCCTCTCAAATAAAGAGGTAAGAAAAAAACTGTTTCATTCTCTTCATTTGTATCTTCACTGAATTTTAATATTGCTCAGCAAAAGTTTCTTAGGTTCATAAGACCCCATTTGTCAACATTTTGTATTAGCTTCTTGATTCTTGTACTCCTTTAAAGAAGGTTAAATGTATATATCTTGACACATATTTCCAATGCTTTCAGAATTTCAGTGGAATATTATCTGTGACCTACTTTAATTTTTTGTATAGTTTTAGAAATGAGATATGCTTTCATTCTTCTACATGTGAATATTGTTTTCCAAGAACTGATTATTGGAAAGCTATCTTTTCCTCAATGCATATTTTTGCTATCTAGGTAAAAATATGGCTGGCTATACAACTATCAATTGATATACAGGTTATTATTTTTATTCCACTGACCTTTGTATATGCTTTTATTTCTTTGACTCTGTAGTATAACTTGAAAGTAGAACTATGATAACTCCACCAACTTAGTTGGGATTCTTTGAATGGACTGGCATGTTTTGCACTTTGATAAAATTTTAAATTTTTGTTTCAAATTCTGCAAATAATGTCATTAATATTTTTATGGGACTGTGTTGAATCTATAGATAATTTTTTAGTAAATGGTTCTTTAAATTATTTTAATTCTCCTGATCAACATGAAAGGTTTTCTATATTCTTATATCATCATCACTTTTTCTTTTCAATGTTTAACAGTTTTACTGTTAGGTATTCATCATATCATTGGCTAGATTTATTCCTTAGAATTTTTGAGAATGAAGATATATAAGATTATATAATAATTTTCTCCTCTACATAAAATTGTTGCTGCTTTTTAGAGTTAAATTTCATTGCATTCTAATTGAATATTATTTCTGTGTTTAAATATACACATCAGGGTTTCTAGGTTGTACTATTAGCATAGTTTTAATATAGAATTTATTTTTTTAATTATGAATGATAATTCTAATTGATCCTATAATCTCAACTTGAATTTTTTTCAAAATTTGAAATACATAATTCCCTCTCTTCTCCACATCTCTTTATCTGGAAGGGGTAGGAGGGGGAGGGAGCTTGAACAAGGATATACACTGATAAAAATATGACTTTATTCATAATAAAAAATAAATACATAATTCCATGTTCTAAGAGATTTCAAAGATTCTGCTGGGAACTTGTTATTCTAATAGACTTGCTATTATGTATGAGTTGCAGCTTCTTTCCATTAGCTGTCAATACTTCTACTTTATTCTTTTTACTTAGCATTTTAATCATGTGACATATAGGGTTGTATTGCACAAATTCTAGTTAGTATATAATGAAAACTCAGAGTCAGATACTTAGATAAAGCTGCAATATCAGAGAAAGGAAATAGACCACAGTCAACTTCTTTGGCCAAACAGAGTAAATACTGTCTCCAAGGGTCTTTGGAATAAATGGTTGCTTCTGCAGAGTACATGAATCTCTGTCTCCTCCTGCCTTAAATATCTTCCCTGCTCAGCTGTTTCACTTTCAGGTTCAACTATATTATATCCCTAGAGTTAGGATTATAGGTATAAGCTACCACTGCTTGGCTGTTAGGCTTTGAACTCACGGAAATCCAGAAAGATCTCATCTCCTAAGTGATGAGGTTAAAGGTGTGGGTCACTACTCTCTGGGCCTTCATTGCTTGACTGTGTATCTGTTCTCTGATATTCCAGTCTGATTGTATTAAATGTACAATACATCACCACAGGGTTCACTTGAAGTATTATCTACTTGGCATTGTAAACATAGTTTGTTTTCCATTTTCTAGTTTTGAATTGTTTTCTAAAATCTTATTAAATGTATTTTTAATGCCATTATCTTGGAATTCTCATCCTTCTATCATGCCTATGATCCATAATTTAAATCTATCCTGTTTGCAGAGCATTTTGTATGTTCTGGTAATTTTGTTATTGTTAAATTTCAATATTAATAGTATCTCTGCTTTTATTCCTAAAGCACTGTTTTCCCTTTTGGTACTGAAATTACTGTTTTTACATTATCACTTACCTCTTAAGGTAGCAGTTGCCTAACTATCATATCTGGTTTATTCCTCAGCTATCACATTATTTCTGAGACTTTTGTAGCATTCATTCTCAGTGTCAAGCTATATGTGACTTTGATTACTTCCAGCTTCAGCAAATATATATATATAGATATATTATATAGATATATTTACTAAATTTCTTTTATATTGAAATAGAATTATCTCAAACCCTTGAAACTTCCCTCAAATCCCTTTCATAATACCATTCCATTCTCAAATTGGTAGTTAATAGGTCTTAATGGCTGTAAGCTCTGAGGCCAAAGATATCTAGTTAGTTGGAATCAAAGAACACCACTCAGTCACACCACAAAACAAAGCTCCCATTAGAGATTTATTGGGGAAGACACCGCCAATGGTTACTGCCTCTGCTCAGGTGAGAAACAGCATAGAACTGAACAGGAGGCAGGCTTTATATATGGTTTCTTGCGGGACAGGATAAGAGCTTTCCAATGTGACCTAGGATTGATTGGGTTGTATGGCCTGATTTGGGGAAAAACTCAGGGATTAGCAGGATTACATGCCCTGTTCTTGGCTTTCTGTTTGTTTGTTAGTTTGTGGGTTTTTTTTTTTTTTTTGGTTGTTTGTTCATTTGCCTGTTTGTTTGGTTGGTTGTTTGAGTATGAAGCTCAGTTCCATGCATCTTGAGAGACTGGAAATTAGCTTAAGGGCTTTTAGGGTAGTCTGAGAGACATCACTTGGGCCTCAGGGGACTAACACCACCACTATTTTATTTTTACTATTGATAAACATTCAGAGATCAGGGAGGAAGGAGCAACATTATTTTTAGACTACTGACTGTTGAGTGGGGGTGATGAAGGCTTTGGGACAAGTTTGATCTTCACCATCAGGATATAATTGGGAATTGCAGGCCTCTGGCTCCATAGTTAGACATTGGTAATCCTGTAATAGCAACTGATTAAAAGTATGGTTAGAATTGTTTTAGTTCTGATTTTAAAGAAATTTAGACAAGAAATTATGGAGTAGAGTAAGATTAGCAGGATTAAGAAAAAGAAAAGGGTAGTATTGATTTCCATTGTGGACTATCAGTGGTCCACTGGCCAGAGGCATTGAGCTGTTTCTTAAGTTTTTCGAGATCCATCTAGAGTGTCAGAATTTGTCTTTTCCTCTACCTGACTGGTTGACATAAAAGCAATATTTCTCCCTGAGGAAAAGATAAAGCTTACAATGTCTATAAAAATAAGTCCTGACAAATGGCAGTATCAATGATCATGTTAATATGGAAGGTGAAATTTGGGGGGGTGGCCCACCCTTATCTACACAAAGAACTACATGCTAGAAATGACTGCTGGAAGGAAAAGAAATAGCCTCTCCAAGGGATGAGCACCTTTACTGGTTGTCCATTTTAAAGTGGTCAGCATTGAAATTACATGATCCTCACCACCAAAAAAATCTCAACAGGTTTTATATATTAACACTGGACTGCAGATGATTTGCTTGGTGTTCCACAGGTTAACTACAATGCACAGAATTAGGCCATTGTAATCATAAACCCTTGATTTCTCTAGTATCCATATGAAAGCCCATTATTGTTTAGGCATCAAATTCCAAAAAAACAAATCCAGTTGACTGACTCTAAGCAACATGCCTTTGCTCAATTTTCCAGGAAAAATTGTAAAGAACTATCTCTTCCACTGCGGCCACAATAGTTAGAGCTATTTTCAGAACAGCAAATGAATTTCTCTTCAAACTCTAAATGCCACAGTCCTTTCTATAGTATTAATTTAAGAATAACCCCAGTAAGACATATGTAGTTTTTAAGGGTTCAAATAAACTTAGACACAGCAAGTTTTAGCTTATTGCTTGTCTCACAATTTTCCTAGTCTAGTCTCACCTCTGATTATCAAATTCAGTTTTCCAAAATGTATACTTTTTTTAAAATTTCAGTCCAAATGTCCAGAATTCCTGTTGAACTCAGTTCTGTATACTTTGCTTTCATTTATCTTGCAATCCTCTGTATGAATCCTACATTTTAGAATTCTTTACATTTAAGTCTGCTGATAACATCCCATTAATTTGAACACATTAGTCATTTCATTCTTTGAAATATTATTTTGATGTAATATGTGCTTCTTTCATGCTATCTTTTTTGCCATATCATATTAAAGGATCTGATATAATATTAGTAAAATAGACTTTAATTTCACAAAGCAGACTTATTCCCATCTCCCTTACTCACAATGCCATTGTTCAGACTTCAACATTTAACACACACAATATCCATTCAGCATTAACAATTATTCTTTGTATAAATTTTGTATGCTCAGGAGTTCTAAGCACAGGGAATAAAAACTTGAACTACATAAAGTGCTGATTCCTAGAGAGCTTATTTTCCTACGTGAAAAAGAGATAATACACAGAGAAGAAGAATTTAGCAGTTGCAATTTTAAGCAGTGGTAATGCATATGGTGGTTGCAACAGACTCTCAAAGCAAATTTCACTGGATGAGAGGTTAAAAAGAAAGGAGACAGACGAGCTGATAACTAGAGATAGAACATGTCATCAAGAGATAACCATGATGTCAATGTCTGGGAAAAAGCAAACTTTGTGTTGAGCAATAAGAGGACTACTGCTATTGAAGCAGCATATAAAAATTCTCAGGATGGAGATACTGCTAAGAGAGATGTAGGACACTGTCCTTGGCAGGAACTTTGGGTTTTATTTTAAGCATGATAGACTCTGGAGGATTTTGAGAAGGACAGTGGCATTTTCTAATTTGTGTCCTTAAAGATCATTTAGAATAACTAAGGAAATATCCCTATATAGGGCAAAAGCAGAGACAGGGAAGTTGCTTAGAAGAGTTATTATTTTCTAAGCACAAAGTGATGTTAGCAGCTCATGATTGGCAGAGGTTTGGAACTGTGTGTAGTTTAGGAGGAGCTCTGTTGGAGTAGATGTCATTACTAAAGATATATAATAAATACAGATTTTCTGGGAGAAGCTAGAGAAACAGCTCAAGAGGAAAGGATGTAATTTCATTTCAATTAAAAACATTAAGAAAATACATTTTTGTTAAAAAAGAATTGCACTTTTACACCAAAGATGCCCCTTCAGAAATATGAAGCATATGAGATTACCCATAGGTACCAAAGCAAAAATGTCGATTTTTAATTGAACTCATCAGTTTCAAGTAAAAGAAAACAAGCTATGATTTGGGACATGTAGGATGCCAGCCTTAAGGATGATAATGTAAAGCTACTACATCAAGATAGGAGGATCTGAGTACAAGAGAATGAACCATGGTTCTGGAGGATCTAAAAAATCAGCCTAGGGAAGTCTGGGGGACATGCACGTCAAATGGCTGTCTTGGGGTCAGAAAGAATAAATGCTTCAGTGTGGGTGGGTTTTTTTCTCAAATGCTATGGAGATCCTGGTTGAGAATTGGCAATTTGATAAGCTCCAGATGTTTAGTAGTTTTGACAAGAAAGAGTTTCAAGGTTAGATCTCCATAGTAGTAGGCTGATTGAGCAAAGAGGGCTAGAGATGATTGCTCCTATACATTCTTCAAAGTATCAGGACTATGTCCTATGATAATGTTTTTGCATTATCAGTGCTCAGTACATAATGCCTGGTTAGTAAAAAGAATATTTACAAGTATTTTCTCCCTGCTTTTGTCTTCTAGCTAAAAAAAGTACCACAGAATTTGTAAGATTTTACCTATCCCAAATATATCACAATCTGATAAACTGAATTTTATTTATAAAATTAATAAAATTAGTTATTTTAAGATTTATGTGACTAAATCTTTCCAAGTGAGTGCACTTAATATTCTTCTCACAGGACAGATCAGTAATTTTAAATGAGCAAATTCTAAATAATTCTAAACATTACTCTGTATCTCTGGTGTCAGATGAGTATGCCCGGAGGTGTGCTAATGATCACAGCAACTGATAGCATTGGTGTCATGAGTGAACTCGGGGAAATTCCCTTTGATATTAACCTCTTTCAAATGGATTTCCCCCTATTTTCACCTCAGCACCAAAAGAGTTGATCCTTGTTTATTTACCACACCTCTACCCTGAAGTTTTGTGACCCTGAAGTATTGTAAAAGGAGGAAATTAACTAACCTAGATTTAATTTTGCTTGCACTGAAGCCAGTATCTTCCTCCTCCTTGGCTTCTTTTTTGTGTTGTTATCCTTTAGATCAAAACTTCAAAGAAACGGCCTGATGGATCTGCCATTCATTTACTGGAGCTGGATTTTTGCTTGCCACCAGCTTTTCTACTCAGATGATCCTTTCATTTTGATTCTATCTGCATCTTTGATGTGTGTAGTTCATGCATGGAGAGAAAATTATGGTGTAGTCTTTGCTCAAAAAATATATTCTGTCATATTCTAACATTGCAGGAAATGTGGAACATTCCTCTACTGTTAACAGCCTGAATGTGCTTAAGCAGAAGTTCAGAAAGCAGAAAGTAATGAGTAAGAAGGCTGTATCTAAATCATTGAACATTTCAGTTGCTAGGCATCAGAATGGACCCTATCAATTTTACAAAAAAAAAAAAAAGAAAGAAAAGAAAAAGAAAATGCTGAGTGCCAACTGCAACACATATTTTCTGCATCACTATTATATGACAATAAACAAGACTAAAGGCAGTCATATCATAGGAGGGCCTTGCAGGGTCCAAGAATTTGGGATTTGATAAAACACTGGTCTGATCCCATTTTCTTTTCTGAGATAATAGTAAGAAAAAGAGGGCTTTATCTTGCATTTGTATCAAGATTATACAAGATGGCATATCTAGTTCAGCAGTCTTTATCTCATGGTAGTTTTAGAAGCAGCAACTATTAGAGTTAGAATTATTAGCATGTTTGGACTGCTATAAACCATATCTGTTGCCATGGGTCTCCATGACATCCACCAGGCCACTATTAATATTCATTTGAGCCACAGAAGTTGTAAGAAAAAGCTGTTACTGACTTTACTGTGGGCACATAGAGATAAAGGTAGACAGAGCTACTCATATTGTATACAAACTATTAAGAGAAGACACTATTAAGTATCCTTGTACTCTTAAGTCACAATGTAAACATGATGTTCCAATCACCCAGGTGATGGCAACAAAAGTTAATTCTTTTCACCTAAATATATACTGACCTGACAATTTTCAAATTGTAAGAAGAACCTTATGCAAGGCAGAGTACAATGGAAAATACTTCTCTGTAAACCAGCTTCATGATAGAGAGCTTGCATGAGTCATACATATCCAGACCTTGAACCCACTGGTGCGTTCAGAGGAAGGCAAAGATTAATGTTTAATAAAGAGCTGGTCAGCTCTGGCCTTTTTAATTGCTGCATGGTGGTTTGGTATAATTTAGTGCCTGAGGCCATTGTATTCTTCCTAAATATTCCACAAAAGAAATCTGTCTTTTCTAAACTGTTCTAGTATTAGGGGTTAGATAACTAGATTTTTCTTTATTATGTATAAAATCTCATTTTTTATCCTTGTATCCCCTTGTTCAAACTCCCTTCCCCTTTCTGTCCCTCTCTCTTCTCCTCATCTCCTAATCTTCTCCCCAGCAAGAGCAGAAGGCTGGAGTGGATAACTAAATTAAAAATTATCATTTTATATCATATCTCAGCATGTATTTGTAAATACTGCTTTTCATATCATGCAGTGGTCATAAATCAAAGAAGGTAACATTTTAATCTTCTGTTTTCAAAAAGTTTGTAAAAAGATTAAAGCTAAAAAGCTAAGAATACTAATAGCTTGTTTTAATGCTATGTATGATACATGCTAGGAAATAATGTTTATTAGTTTATTTTATAATCAACCCCACAAAAAATTGTAGGTAGATGTTAAAATTTCTATACTATGAGAAAATAAAACACATAGTTGTTTTGCTTTCTTGGGAGGTGGTTGGTTTTATTTGTTTGTCTAGTTGCTTGGGTGGTTTCTTTTGCCTGAATTTTAAGATTTGACTCATGGTTGGAATTTTTCATTCAGAGCTTGCTGTCTTCAGACAGGCTGTGCATTAGCTAATGTTTTAGTAAGATTTCTTTTGCTATTTTAACAATACACAAAACAGGGGAACCTAAAGAATATAATTTTTAGATCAATAGTCCTTGAATGTGGGCAGTCTAAGGTTACTGCTGTGTCACATAATCAGCATCTGATGAGAATGACCTTTGATAGTCCATCCTAATGTAGACTTTGTCAGATGGGTAGATATGGGCAGCATTTTAGCTTTTCTTGTCTTTCTTATCTTCAAAGAATGCCATCACAGAGATCTCACCCTCCAGATATCATCATCCCAGTTGCACACTGTAGTGGTGTGAGTGAGAAATGCCCTCTATAGATTCTGACACTTGAACACTTTGTCCTCTGTTGGTTGTGCGATTTAGAGAGATTTAAAAGAAGATAACTTGAGAAGAAATAAGAATTTGAGAACTTAAGACCTAACCCTATTTTTAATTTTCTCTTTCTGCTTTGTACTTTATAACTTTTAGCATTCTGCTCCGGCAGTCATACCCACTGCTGGTTGTGATGCTTACTGCCATGATGGGCATGTATCCTTTTGGGGTTGTAATCCTAAATAAGTTGCCTTGGTCATAGTATTTTCTCATAGTCACAGAAAATACCTAATACATTCACAAAGGCAAATAATATTATTCTAAAGTGTTTGATTTCCAACACATAAACTTCATGAGTGACATTTAAAACATTACAATACATGATCATAAGTAAGTTTTACACTACACTTAATCCATCTTTCCTTTTTGCAAACTGTAGATAATTTTAATAATCTTTTTTTATGTCAAGAGAGCAATTGGTATTTTTGAGAGACTATGTTATGTTATGACAATGTCAGGAAGTATATTTGAGGTACTTATGGATTTTCAGGTATGCCAATATTCCATTTTACATATTTAATCAAAATCAATTAGGGACTTTACTAAATAGTAACAAAAAACAGCCGAGTTCCCAGGGAGGACAGTGAGGGAAAGCATGGTGACTCCTTCCTATAATCGTAGAACTCTGGAAGCAATGGCAGTAGAATTGCTACAAGCTTGAAGCCAAGTTGGTTTATGTTATGAGTTCCAAACCAGGGGTGATTATTTAGCCCAACACTGACTCAAAAAACAAAACAAAGAAACAAAAAAGGGAGAAGTAAACCATAACCACAAAGCAGTTTCTTCTACCTGCTGTAGGAGGTATACAGTGATGCCTCAGTTCAACCGTAAGAAAGGGAAAGGCTGAAGCCTCAGAGGAACAGCAGCTGCCTCAGGAGACCTACCCAGAGCAGACAGAAATGGATTTATACCTATCTAACCAGCCTCTTCAGCTTCTCCCTGGAAAAATCAAAAACACAGGAGACAGAAACACACATCTTTTAGAGGTCATGCTTCTTAATCTAAGAACAGAAAACAACAGAAAAATGGGGAATTCATCACAGTGAGAAGTCTATTAAAAAAAAAACTGTAACTAAATTATAAATCAGAAGTTATCACACTTAATAAATAATCTCTTGGATTCTCTATCAACTTTTCTCAAAAAAAGGTTTTTAACTACATTTTGACTTCATATTGATGCATTACATCTCAATAAAGTAAAAAATGTGTTATTTTATAATCATATTCTGAGGATTATTAAACTTAATATATAGTGTGTTAACACTGATGTTGTTTCCAAATAATCTCCATTTTTAGTATTAAGAATTTTGGTGCTTTTCATTTTGGTTTTTTTTTTTTTAATTAAGTAAGGAGCAAAACAAGTCAAATTTTGTCTGTAATTCTGTCGAGTACTTTCCTACCAAATTTTTGTTTGTAAAGGGCAGAAAGAAAATAATACTTGGATCTACAACAACATAGCTCTGAAGTAATTGAAAATGGCTGTATGTTATAGAAACTACTGGGAGAAATCTAAAGCTTTATCTTAAATTCTACGGAGACTCACAGTGTAAATTTCTGAAATCTTTTCTTGACATACTTAGAGAAGTTTTCCAATGTCTCTTTTAAGATTTTTGTAAACATATTAAATCTCTGAAGATTCTATCTTGTTATTCCAGCTATTTCATCTTTATATAGAAAAATAAAAATAAAAATAAATAGTATAGAGGTTGAAGATGAGAGGTCTTGGGAGGACATACCCAGCAAGACATAGATCTGAACGCAGAAAATTTATAGGGTGCTCTCACCACATCATCACATATGGGTGCTGAAGCAAACTAAACTAGATAAAAAGGGTTCAAGCTGACTCTGGTTATCATGGACTATTTGAACTGCCCAACACTGGAATGAGAGATCTGGTCTGGAAATTTATTCATGAACAGTTATTAGAACACAGACTTTCCCTACAAAAGGGAGTAAATTGGGCTTCTCATATTTCCTCAGCTGAAGCCAGCCTCCAAGAATGATATAGTCAATGGTGTCAGGCTCGTAACTGTCCTAGAGCCACAGGGACAATTCTCAGTATGAGTCTGAAGATTTGAGCAATTTCTACAAAAGCAATCATCAGTGTTCAAATAGTGCTATCTACTAGTACATTGATGACAAACCTGATTTATTAGTTGCTGTCAATGGTATTTACATCCTAATTCACTCACATTATACAATTTTCACAACATACATTATATTGCTCAGTACTGCTGCTCTTATTAATAATAATAACAATCTTGTGATTATGTTTAAATACATTACCTGGCACCGGGACCTGTGCTCTCTGCGGCGTCCCAGCGCACTCTGGAGCAGGGGCAGCTGAACTCTGCACCTGGCCACACCCACAGCTCCTGCTGCTGCTGAGGGTATCTGCAAGGATCCCTACCGCGACCCCGAACTGAGTGAACTGAGCAAACTAACTGCAGGGGTCTCTGAGGGGCGGTTTCGAACCCTGACCAGAGAGG
>PVIH01014395.1:0-54007 GCA_004025045.1 Sigmodon hispidus | reverse complement strand
TTAATGGAGAAAAACTCAAAGCAATCCCACTAAAGTCAGGAACTAGACAAGGATGTCCTCTCTCCCCTTATCTATTCAATATAGTTCTCGAAGTTTTAGCTAAAGCAATAAGGGAACAAAAAGAGATTAAGGGCATACAAATTGGAAAAGAAGAAGTGAAGCTATCTCTATTTGCAGATGATATGATTGTATACATAAGGGACCCACAAAATTCTTCCAAGGAACTGCTACAGCTGATAAATACCTTCAGCAATGTAGCAGGATACAAGATTAACTCAAAGAAAACAGTAGCCCTTCTATACACTAAAGATAGAAGAGCTGAAAAAGAAATAAGGGAAACATTACCCTTCATAATAGCTGCAAATAGTATTAAATACCTTGGAGTAACTATAACCAAAGAAGTAACAGACCTATTTGACAAAAATTTTAAATCACTGAAGAAAGAATTTGAAGAGGATATCAGAAAATGGAAAGCTCTCCCAGTTCCTGGATTGGTAGGATCAACATAGTAAAAATGGCAATTCTACCAAAGGCAATCTACAGATTCAATGCATTGCCCATCAAAATCCCAACACAATATTTTTTGGACCTTGAAAGAACAATACTCAATTTCATTTGGAATAACAGGAAAGCCAGGATTTCCAAAACAATTTTGCTCAACAAAAGAACCTCAGGAGGTATCACCATCCCTGACTTCAAGCTATACTATAGAGCTACAGTCATAAAAACAGCCTGGTACAGGCATAAAAACAGACTTGTGGACCAATGGAATAGAACTGAGGATCCAGACATTAACCCAAAAACCTATAAACACTTGGTCCTCGACAAAGAGGCCCAAAATAGTCAATGGAAAAAAGATAGTATATTTAGCAAGTGGTGTTGGCCTAGTTGGATGATAATGTGTATAAAAATGCAAATAGATCCAAACCTGTCACCATGCACAAAACACAAATCCAAGTGGACCAAAGACCTCAACATAAACCCAGCCACTTTAAACTTGATAGAAAAGAATATGCGAAATACACTTCTATGAATTGACACAAGCGACCTCTTCCTAAATGTAAAAGAAGTTTCAAAGACACTAAAATCAACAATCAATAAGTGGGATCTTCTGAAGCAGAGAAACTTCTGTAATTCAATGTCAGTAGGACAAAAGGACAGCCTACAGAATGGGAAAAGAATTTCACCAACCCTATAAGTGATAGAGGACTGATATCTAAGATATATAAAGTTCTCAACAATCTAGAGCCCAAAAACTTGAATAACCCAATCAAAAAATGGAGTTCAGACCTAAAAAGGAAATTCTCAGCAGAAGAATTACAAATGGCTGAAAGGCACCTGAAAAAGTGCTCATTATTTTTACCCATCAGAGAAATCAAAACAACTTTGAGATACCACCTGACACCTGTTAGATTGGCTAAGATAAAAGACACAGATGACAGCCTATGTTGGAGAGGATGCGGATCAAGGGGAACACTCCTCCATTGTTGGAGGGAGTGTAAGCTTGTTCAATCACTTTGGAATGCAGTATGGGGGTTTCTCAGAAAATTGAGAATCAATCTTTCCAAGGACCGAGCAATACCACTTCTGGGTGTATACCCTAAAGATGCACAGTTACACTCCAAAGGCATTAGCTCAGCTCAACTATGTTCATAGCAGCATTATCTGTAATAGCAAAAACCTGGAAACAACCTAGATGTCCCTCAACTGAAGAATGGATTAACAAACTGTGGTACATCTACACAATGGAATACTACTCAGCAGTAAGAAAAAATGATATTCAAAATTCGCAGGCAAATGGATGGATTTGGAGAATATCCTCCTCAGCGAGGTATCACAAACACAGAATGATAAGCAGGGGATGTACTCACTCATTAGTGGACTCTAAACAAATAAACGTTCCAGAATAAAACAAAGCATGCCCAAGTTGCAAATCACAAGCACTGAACAGCTTGGGATCAGAAACACCTGGACTGACTCCTTGGTTCCCACTCCCCCTAGAGGAATACCTGACTCAGTCTCGATGTTGGGGGGAGAAAACTGGATTTACCAGGAGTGGAGTCTGAACTAAGCTATATTGGGACCGTTGGACCTTGGGATCACCTGTCCAGGGGGGTGATGGGGAGTTGTGGAGAAGAGAGAATGACCTGATGTGGTGGGATGGGGAAGGGACCTTGAATAAGGATATAGAAGAATAGAAAGTGTGACTTCTTTGTTCATAATAATAAAAGAAAAATAAAAAGGAAATTATATAAAGGCATATATGTGTTAAATTACAAGAGACATTTCATTAATGTTTCAAATACAGATTTTCAATTGCTATCCAAAAAAAAATGAAAGTGAATGAATACAGGTACAATTATAATGAATATTATAAATGTGAGTATGTTTTAATAAAAGTCTTTAGTGGACATCAATTCTGTACACACTGTGTTTAGCCATGAAGTGAATTTTTAGAGTAATCAGGATTTGCTCATGTGGTCAACAATAACCAGATTTCTTTTACTTCCCACATAATTCCAATGTTTAGAAAGTATACTTATACATAAATTAGTTGAGATATTCACAGTTGCTGACTACCATTTTAGTGAAATAAAAACAGTAATAATGTAAGAGATGCATTTTACCCACAAAGAACCTTTAAAGTTTATTTCTAAGATTTGCAGACATACAATATGCATGTTTTAAGTTCCATTTATAGCATAGTAATTGTTCAATAAGTTTATTTTGACACACACACATTTACAATATATTTTTAGAAAAAATAAAGATAGAAAACGTGACTTCTTTATTCATAATAAAAAATAGAAAAACAAAAAATAAATGGAAAATAAAAAAAGAAAATGTAAAAAAAAAGAATCTGAAAAAAAAGAATTTATCAGATCATGTTTTTCTTTTCATTTTTTTACTTTATTGATTACATTGACTTATTTTCATATGTTGAATCAATAAATTCTGGGGTAAGTCTTGCATGGTTCTGGTGAATTATCTCTTTTATGTGTTCTAGTATTTGATTTGCAAGTTTTTTACATTTATATTTATAAGGGAAATTTGCTTTTAATTTTCTTTCATGATGGGATTCTTCATGATTTCAGGTGTGTCTCAGGTGATTGTGGCCTCATAAAATGCATTTGGACATCTTTCTTCTTTTTGTATTTTGTAGAATAATTTGAAGAAAACTGCTGTTAGCTCTTACTAGAATGTTTGGTAGAATTCTTTGCTGAAACCCTCCTGCACTGGACTTTGTTTGTTTGGGAGACTGTTAAAGACTGATTCAATTTCTTTGGGGAGTGTGAGTGTATTTCAATTTTATATCTGATCTTCATTTAACTTCCCAAAGGAAACCATTTAGAAAATTACCCATTTCTTTTACATATTAATATTTGATTATTTATAGGAATTTAAAATATAACCTAATAAACTTAAAAACAGTTCAAAAGAAAATAAAAACAAGGGTACTCATTATATCAGTCACTTTGCATAATATTATAAATCACTGACATCTACCTGAAACATTTTGTTATGCCTCATTAGAAAGTTAAAACAAAACCTGTCTTAAAAAATAACAGTCTTATTGCCTATATTACAAAGCAACTTCTTTGATGCATAAAGCAAATTCAAAATAAACAGAAACACTGACCTTTTCAGATTAGTTTTATAATCAACTTATTTGTAGATATGATAAAAATTTGTGTTCATAGATCATAAAATATGTAAGTCAGGACTTTAAAAAATAGTTAGACATGGTACATTGGTTTTTGGTAAAATTGCCATTTTTATTATGTTAGTTTTATCTGCAAGAGCATGAGAGATCTTTCCATTTTCTGACATCTTCTTACATTGCTTTCAAAGATTTAAAGGTCTTATCACACAGGTCTTTAACTTGCTTGGTTAGAGTTACTCCAAGATATTTTGTTATTTGTGGACTTTGTAAAAACTAATGTTTTCCTAATTTTTATTTCAGCCCATCTATCATTTGTGTATAGAAGGGCTATTGATTTCTTGAGTTAATCATATCCTGCCACATTGCTAAAGGTTTATCAGCTGTAGGAGTTCACTGGTTGAATTTCTGAGGTCAATTCATATACTATCATATATTCTGCAAATGCTAAAAGTCTAACTTCTTTCTTTACAATTTGCATTACTTTGATCTCCATTTGTTGTCTTATTGTTCTTCACGTACCATATTGAATAGCCATGGAGGGAGTGGACAGCCTTGTCTTCTATCTAACATTAGATGGATTGCTTTTAGATTCTCTCAACTGAGTTTGATGATAGCTGTAGGCTTTCTATATATTGCTTTCATTATGTTTAAGTATATTCCTTGTATCCCTGACCTCTACAAGTTCTTTACCATGAAGGGATGTTGCATTTTTATCAAAGGTTTTTTTCAGCATCTAATGAGATGATCATGTGGTTTTTATCATTCATATATGATGGATAAAATTGACAGGTTTTTATATATTAAAACTGCAATCAATCCTTATCATTTTACTAACACAATTCTGTTGTAGAAAGGTTTCCCAGGCACTTTTGTGCCCAGAGGTTTGGAACCCCCCCTGCGGCAGCTTTTTGTCCCCCAAAGAAATGAATCAGACACTTATGTTAACTTCATACTGTTTGGCCTATGTCTCAAACACATTACTAGCTAGCTCTTTTATATTAATTCAACCCATTTCTACTAATCTGCTCATCACATGGCCCAGCCTGTGGCTCACCTGGATTCCTTACATGCTTATTCTTCAGGGGTTGGATGGAGACTGACTAATTCTACCCTGCTTCTACCTGTCTGTCCTCTGATTCTCTACCCACTTCTATGGTGCTCCACATAGGCCAAATTATTTACTTTATTTACATCATACAGAGAGCATTTCCACCACACAATTTTTTCACAGAAATCAAGAGAAAAATATTCAACTTCATATGAAAAAAAACCAAAACATGATTGTAAAAACAATTTTATATAATACAGGAATTTCTGAAGGCATCACCATCCCAGACTTCAAGCTCTATAATAGAGCTATCATAATGAAAATTGCTCAGTATTGGCATAAAAATAGACACATAAATCAATGGAATCAAATTGAAGACCCTGTTATTTATCTACAGATTGAAACACCTGATTTTTTTAACAAAGAATCCAAATATACACAATGAACAAAAAAGCAACTTCAACAAACGGTGCTGGCTTAACTGAATAGTGCTGTGTAGAGGAATGGAAATAGAATCATATATATCACTCTGCAAAACAATTAAGTCCAAGTAAATCAAAGGCTTCAATACAAATCCAATTACATTTTAACCTAATGGAAAAGAAAGTAAAAAAAAAATAGCCTTGAACTCATTGGCACAGGAGAGCACTTCTGAAATATAACACTAGTAGCACAGACACTGAAAGCAACTATTAATAAATGGAAACTTTTAAGACTGAGAAGTTTCTGTAAAGCGAAGGACATTGTCAAGAAGTCAAAATAATAGCTAACAGAAGGGTGAAAGATATTTTCCATCCCTACATGTAACAGAGGGCTGATCTTTAAAATATATAAAGAACTCAAAAAACCAGTCATTAAAATACAATACAATAAAATAATGCAATTAAAAAAATGGAGTACAGATCTAAACAAAAAAATTCTGAACAGAAGAATCTCAAATGGCCAAAAGACACTTGAAGAAGTGTGTAACATTCTTAACCATAGAGAAAATTCAAATCAAACAAATCTGAGATGCTATCTTACACCTGTCAGACTGATTAAAATAAAAAACACTGATGACAGCCTGTGTGGAGGGGATATGGAGCAAAGGGAACACTCCTCATCTGCTGGTAGGAGTGCAAACTTGTACAGCCAATTTGGAATCCAATATGGAAGTTTCTTAGAAATTTGGAAGCAATATATCTCATGATGCAGCTATACCTCTTGAACATATACAAAAGGATGTGCAATCATACTACAAGGACAGTTGCTCAACTATGTTCATAGCAGCATCATTTGTAATAGCTAAAACCAAAAAATATCCGAGCTGTAATTCAACTGAAGTATAAAGAAAATGTAGTACATTTTTGCAATGAAGTATTAAGCAGCAGCAGCAGGAAAAAAAAAAAAGAAATGACTTCTTCAAATTTACAGATAAATGAATGAAACTAGAACAAGAATCATACCAAGCAGGTAACTCATATCCAGAAAGACAAACATGGCATGTAGTCACACGTAAGTGATTATTAGATATAGAGCAAAGGATAACCATGCTACAGTTCACATCCCCAGAGAAGCTAGATAACAACGAGGAACCTAATTGACACATCCATAGAACTCCTTGGGAAGGAGAAATAGGTAAGATCTAGTAAACTGAGATCATGGTAGTTGTAAAGTGAGATGGAGAACAACATGAGGTAATAGAATGGTAGAGTTGGGAAAGGGACAGAGAGGGAGAACAATGAAATAGATATCTTGACAGAGGAAACCATTTTGGGGCTAGGGAGAAAATAGGTGCTAGGGAAACTCTTGGGAAAAGAATGAACCCAATATTCCAAGCAAGAGTGGAGACAATGTTTTAACTCATCTTCTCTTATTCAAATTGGTAACCATATTAATTGTTATCATAGAACCTTCATCCAGCAACTGATGGAAGCAGATGCAGAGATAAACGGATAAGCTCTTGGAGACTATTTGAAGAAATGGAGAAGGAAACATATGAGCAAAGGAGTCAAGATCATGACGGGAAAACACAAGAGACTGACTCTTGATTGTCATGTGGGGAAACCTGCATAGGACTGAATTAGGTCCTTTGAATGTAGATAACAGTTATGTGGCTTGAGCAGTTGGTGGGGCCTCTGGTAGTAGGACCAGGATTTATCCCTAATACATAAATTGGCTTTTTGGAGCCTACTATCTATAAAAATATCTTACTCAGCCTCTCTATAGAGGGGGACTTGGTACAGCCTCGGCCTGATATTCCAATTTTTGGAGGCCTTTTCCTCTTAGAGAAGGGATGGTAGGATGAAGGAAAAGGGGGAGTGAGGAGAAGAAAGGGAGGAAAGGGGCAATGTGATTGGTAAAAATCCAAAAACTTTTAAATAAAATTGTCAAAAAATATTTAGGCAAACCCACAGCCCCTGGCTCACAGCTGACTAAGAGGTGAGTAGCATCCCCTCTAACCCAGGCCAAGTAGAGACCACAGTCTCTGAAGCTAGGCCTACAAACATAGCCCCTGGAACCCCACCCCACCATGCTTTACCCTAAAACCAAGCTGGCAGGGAGACCCCTGAAAGTCCAACTTCTCACAAAAGTCTAGCTGGTTGGACTTCCCACAGCTAAACCCTACCCCAACCCACATTCTCAATATGTGACCCCAGAAAACTTTGACAATTTGAAATTCACAGACACCTGGCCCACAGTTAACTAACCTAATTAAGAGACTAAGGACTAAGATTGGACCAAAAGCCCAGATTGGATCTAGAGATTTCTTGAGACACAGATTAACCCATATCAGATTGCACCAAAATTAGCTACCTGTGATTCAGACAAATCCTAAAGTAAACTGAGGAAGCAATGGATAGATATCAGTACAAGAATATATATAACAACATAAAGAACAATAAGGTACAACCAGAAAAATCTGGTGGTTCTATAACATCAAGAACAGAGCATGGCAAAGTAGAGGAGGCACAAGGAAATGACCTTAAAAACAATATTATGAAGATAATAGAAGCCTTAATAGAGAATATAAAAAGTTCCTTAAATAAATAGAAGAAAATACAAACAAAAAATGGAAAAGATTAGCAAAACCCTGAAAAACAATTTAAAAAACCAAGAATAAGAAATTAGACAAGTGAAGAAAACATAATCAGGTTTTAAATATTGAAATAGAAGCAATAAAAAAAACACAAATCAGGGCAATGCTGGAAAAACAAAACATAATGAAACAAAGCAGAAATGCAGATGTCAAAAAAACAAACAGAATGCAAGAGATGAAAGAAATAATCTCTGGAGTGGAAAATTCAATAAAATAGATATATGAGTCAAAGTAAACACTAACACCAAAACAGTCATAACAAAAAACATGCAGAAAATTTGAAACACTATAAAAAGACTAAACCTGAGAATAATCAGAATTGAAGGAGAATACCATCTCAAAGACACAGAAAATATACTCAACAAAATCACAGAAAAAACTTTCCCAACCTAAAGAAGAAAATGCCTATGAAGATACAAGAAGCTTACAGAACACCAAATAAACTAAACTGCCAGAAAGCGGCTACTTGCCACATAATAATCAGTCACTAAAACTACAGAACAAAGAAAAAATACTGAAGCTGCAAAACAAAATGACCAAGTTACTTATATAGGTAGAATCATGAAAACAACACCAGATTAGTCAATAAAAAAAATGACAGAAAAAAAGTCCTGGTCAGATGTGATACAGGTACTAAAAGAGCATGGCTACCAGCCCAGACTACTATATCCAGCAAAACTATCACCATAGATAGAGTAAACAAGACATTTTACAACAAAACCAGATTTAAACATTATCTATCCAAATTTCCAGCCCTACAATAAGCATGAAAAGAAAAATTTTACGTAAGTAAACCAGATACACCCATGAAACCACATACAATACATAAGCCCACAGAGGAAAAACCCAAACAACAAACACATACACACACATACACACACACACACATACACACACTGCCATCAAAAATAACAGGAAATAACAATCAATGGTCATTAATATCCTTCAATGTCTCTGTACTCTACTCATTTATAAAAAGACACATCCTAAAACATTGGACACAAAACCAGCATTCATCCTTCTGTTGCATATAAGAGATATACCTCAATTTTAATGACAGACACAGGCTCAGAGTAAAGGGTTGGAAAAAGACTTTCCAATCAAATGGTCATAAGAAACAAGCTGGGGTAGCCATCCTAATATCTAACAAAATAGACTTCGAACTAAAATCAATCAAAAGAGACCAGGATAAACATTAATTATTCATTTCAGGAAAAAATTCACGAAGATGAAGTATCAATAAATTTATTCACTCATCATCTTTCAATGAAAAAAAAATGTTTTTGCTTAAAGTCTACTAATGAGTGAGCATATCCCCTGCTTATCCTTCTGGGTTTGTGAGACCTCACTCAGGAGGATATTCTGAAAATCCATCCATTTGCCTGTGAATCTTAGAATATCATTTTTTATTACTGCTGAGTAGTATTCCATAAAGTGATTTAAAACACACACACACACACACACACACACACACACACACACACACACAAAACAAACATCTGGTTTGACTGTAGAAGGACTGCTTAGCAGAAATTTGTGGTGGCCATAGTGCATCCTTGGGCATTAGCTATGACCTACTGTGCTTTTTTTTATTTATAGCTGAACCTAGCCTGGCTTGAGAAGCTTTAGATTTCATTTTTTATGTTTCATGTATTTTAGAAAAAAAGAGAAGTTTTATTACTCTGTGGGTTTTTAATCTATTCTGAATATTTTGCTTTTTAATATAAAGTTTGATATTGATTTTCAAAAAACAATTTAAAACATTAAGGCAAAAAAAAATGAAGTCTCAATCCTGAACCTCTATGCTCTCAACATGAGTACATCTACATATGAAAAAGGATCACTACTAAAGCTTAAACTTCACCTTAAACTCCGCACATTAATAGTGGGAGACATTAACTCCACATTCTCATTACTGGATAGGTGTATCAGACAGAAACTCAACAGAGAAATAAAGGATTTAAAAATGTTATAACCCAAATAGACTTAATAGATATATAAAGAACTTTCTATGAAAAGACAAGGAGTACAGTTATTTCTCAGCATCCCATGAAAATTTCTCTAAAATTGAAAACATTCTTGGCCATAAAGCAAATATCAATAAATACAAAAAAATGAGAATAATTCCTTGTGTCATTCATATCAGACCACCATGGTCTAAAGTTAGAGTTCAACAAAAACAAAAATCACAGAAAGCCTACAAATTCCTGAAAACTGAACATCTCTCAATTGAACCACCTCTAGATTAAGAAGTTTAAAAAAAAATCAAAGACTTCTTAGAATTTAATGAAAATGAATCCACAACATACTCAAATGCAAGGGACACAATGAAAGCAGTGTTAAGAGTAAAATTTATAGCACTAGATGCCTATATGAAAAATCTAGAGGCTCTCCTTCTACCCCTCTCCAGCTAGGAAACCATCAGGAAAATGAGCTAGGTCCTACAATGGTAGGTAACTATTTATTATCATGGGCAGTATCTGGAGCCTCAAGAGGTAGAATCAGACTGTGTTCCTGTACATGGGCTGGCATCTTTGAGACCATTCCCTGCAGAGGAGTATGTAATCCAGTCTTGCTATAGGAATGAGGAAATTGGAATTCCCTAGAGTGGTTGTGCCACATTGAGCTGACTCATCTTGAGATCTTTTTGGAGAGGGGATAAAGAGGTGGCATTGGGGGAGGCTTCTAGGCTGAAGGCAGATAGGAAGGGTTTGGGAGAAGAGAAGGGTGGGATAGCAGGAGAATACATGAAAAAAAATCATTTTTAAAAAATAATAAAAATTAATACAGAGAAAACAACTAAATATAATAAAGGTAATATACAGCAAGCTGAAAGCCAACATCAAACTAACTGGAGAAAAATTCAAAGTGATTCCACTAAAATTAGGAATCAAACAAAGTTGGTCTCTCTCCCCTTATCTACTTAATATATTTCTTGAAGTTTTAGCTAAAGCAATAAGAGAACAAAAGGACATTTAGGGTATAAAACTAGAAAGGAAGATGTAAAACTATCTCTACTTGCAGATGATAAGATCATATATATGACTGCCTCATAAAATTTTACCAGTGAACTCCTACAGCTGAGAAAAATCTTCAGCAATGTAGCAGTGTACAAGATTAACTAAAAAAAAAAAATAGTCTCCTATATAATAAGGATACAAGAGCTGAAAATTAAATAAGTGAAGCACCACCCTTTAAAATTGCTGTAAATAATAGTAAACAACTTAGGGTGACTCTAACCAAAGAAATAGCAGACCTGTTTGACAAAAACTTTGAGTCATTAAAGAAAGAAATTGAAGAGGATATCAGAAAATGGAAAGATCGCTCATGCTCCTGAATGGGTAGAATCAACAAAGTAAAAATGGCGATTTTACCAAAAGCAATCTACAGATTCAGTGCAATCCCTGTCAAAATCTCAACACAATTTTTTACTGGACTTGAAAGAACAATACTCAACTTTATATGGAAGAATGGGAAGCCTAGGATTGCCAAAAGAATCTGGCTCAATAATAGAACTTCAGGAGACATCACTATACCTGACTTCAAGCTACACTATAGAGCTACCGTAATAAAAACAGTCTGACACTAGCATAAAATCAGAACTTGTGTATCAATGGAATCTAATCAAAGTCCCTGACCATAATCCATATACCTGTAAACACCTAATTTTTGACAAACAGGTAAAAAATATACAATGGAAAAAAGATAATATCTTCAACAAATGGTGCTGGCATAACTGAATAGTAGTATGTACAAGAATGCAAATAGATTAATATCCATCAACTTGCACATAACAAATATCAAAGTGGATAAAAAACATAAATTCAAGTATATTGATCTTGATAAAAAAGAAAGTCGGAATTACCCTTCAATGCACTGGCACAGGTAACCACTTCCTAAATATAATACTAGTAGCATAGACATTAAGAAAAACAATTAATAAATGGGACTGCATGAAACCGAAGACAAAGGACACAGTTATTAAGAACAAACAACAGCCTACAGAATGAGAAAAAGTCCTCTCCAACCCTGAATCTGGTAGAGGACTGATCTCTAAAGTATATAGAGAACTCAAGAAACTAAAGGCCAAAATCCCCCAAAAACTATCTAAAAATTGGGGTTCAGCACTAAAAAGGGAATTCCTAACAAAAGAATTACAAATGGCTGAAAGACACTTAAGAAATAGCTCACCTTACAACTGTCAGATTGGCTAAGATAAAAGACACAGAAGACAGCCTATACTGGAGAAGTTGTAGAGCAAGAGGAGCACTCATCCATTGTTGGTAGAAGTGTAATCTTGTTCAGCCTCTCTTGAATGTAGTATGACAGTTTCTCAGAAAAATGGGAATCCATCTCTCCAAGGATCCAGCAATAACACTTCTGGGCATATATCCTAAAGATGCACATTTCCACTTCAAAGGCATTAGCTCAACTATGTTCATAGCAGCATTATTCATAATAGCAAGAACCTGGAAACAACCTAGAGTCTCCTCCACTGAAGCATGGATTAACAAGCTGTGGTACATATACACAATGGAGTAATACTCAGCAGTAAGAAAAAGTGATATATTAAAATTCACAGGTAAGTGGATGGATTTGGAGAATATCCTCCTGAGCAAGGTATTACAAACCCAGAAAAATAAGCAGAGGATGTACTCACTTATTAGTGGACTTTAAACAAAAAAGCAAAAAGCATAGCATGTCCAAGATGCAAACTACAACCACTGAACATCTTGGGATCTGAAACATCTTGGACAGGTGCCTTGGAGCTCACTCCCTCCAGAGGAATGCCTGACTCAGTCTTAATGTGGGTGTGAGGAAAGCGGATGTGGATGCTGAACAAAGCCACATTGGGACATCAGGACCTCCTGCCCTTGCTGGAGAGGAGATAAAGAGATGGAGAGAGGAGAGAGTGACTGGGAGGGTTGGGAGGGGGAATGGAGTTTGAACAAGGATACTTGAATAAAAATATGACTTTATTAATAATAAAAATAGTTCAACCTAGTGGAACTTAAGCAAAATCATTCATATTTCATTCAAATATGATGGATGTATAGAAGGGCTACTCATTTCTTTGAGTTAATCTTGTATCCTGCTCCATTGCTGAAGGTGTTTATCAGCTGTAGAAATTCCCTGGTAGAATTTTGTGGGGTCACTTACGTATACAATCATATCATCTGCAAATAGAGATAGTTTCACTTTTTCTTTTCCAGTTTATATCCCCTTAATCTCCTTTTGTTGTCTTATTGCTTTAGCTAAAACTTCCATAACTATATTGAATAGATAAGGGGAGAGAGGACATCCTTGTCTAGTTCCTGATTTTAGTGGGATTGCTTTGAGTTTTTCTCCATTAAGTTTGATTTTGTGCTCAAGAAACTTTCTAGCATCTGAAAGTTGAAAGATTCACAAGGCTATGAGGTTAAGTCAGTGATATTTGTAGAAACAGAAGGCTAACTGGCCCAGCTGCCTCCAAACTGGGCAGAGAGTTCCAAAGATGCGATTTCATGGGTCACCAATACTTACATGGACCATTCTGTAGGGGGGCTTGTGAATAATTGTCCACTTGTCCACTTATGTTAGTGGAAATAATGTCAGTATAGTTACTGGCTCACTAGATGAGGCTTAGTTTGACTTATTAAACTGTCACCAGTGCCTAAGTTGGGTGAACAAATATATTTGTTTATGTCTTCCAATAAACATGCTACATAGAATGACCACTAATATATTTTGTTACCACCAAATGCAGTACAACTACTAAAATCAGCTTTCATCCACAGAAGGCATATAAAATACTTAGAAACAATATTAATGGGAATTTATATATATCATAATTAAATTAACATTCATATTATCTGTTCAAAAGTTTGTGATACATGTATGTGTATATGAATGATAGAGAAAGAAAAAGAAAGATAAATATATATAATATTTATGTACTACTTCTTCTGGTTAAATTTTATAATCTCTTTAACTGATAATATAAATTAAATAATGACTCACATACTGTAAATTAATAAAAAAAATTCTTTTAAGTCCAAAAACAAAAGAAATATGATAGGTGGGTAAAATGATTTAAAACATACACACACAAAGCAAACTAACAAAAAATTTCTGGTTTGACTTTAGAAGGGCTGCTTAGCAGGAATTTTTGGTGGCCATAGTGTATCCGTGGGCATTGGTTGTGACCTAGTGTGCTTTCCTTATCTGTAGCTGAGTCTAACTTTGCTTGAGGTGCCTTTGATTTTATTTTTTATGTCCCATGTATTTTAGAAAAAAGAGAAACAGAGAATAGCTATTTTCATTATTTAATATGCCTACATAAGAACAAACTAGCTACAACTATTGTTAAATTTGAAGCTGTGTTTATCAAGTATCTCCCTTTAAAAGATCCTTAATACTTTATCTTTTTAAAGAAATTTCAGTACAAATGTGTCTTTTATATAGTAATAGATGTTGATAAATAAATAGATTTAAAAATTGCTCAACATCTTTAGCCATTTGAGAAATAAATATCAAACCACTTTGAGATAACACCTTACATTTGTCAGAATAGCTAAGATCAAAAACACTTGCTGGAGAAGATGTGGAGAAAGGGGAATACTTCTCCATTTGTTGGTGGGAGTGTAATCTTGTGCAGATATTTTGGATAGCAGTATGGTATTCCTCAGAAAATTTGGAATTTATCTCCCCAATGATTCAGCAATACTACTATTGAGTACATACCCAAAGGATGTATATTCTTACCCCAAAGGCATTATCTCAACTATATTCATACCAGCATTATTCATAACGACAAGAACCTGGAAACAACCTAAATGTTCCTCAACTGAAGAATGGATTACTACTCAGTGGAAAAAAAATAGCATCCTAAAATTTGCAAGTAAATGGATGTATTTGGAGAATATCATCTTGAGAGAGGTACCACAGACTCAGAAAGATAGTCAAGGGATGTACTCACTCATAAGTGGATTTTAGACAAAAGGCAAAGTATACCCAGGCTACAAACTATAACCCCTGAACCACTTGGGATCAAAATAAACTTAAGAAAGACATCCAGGGATCCCCTTGGGAAGAGAAAATAGAGAAGATCTTCTTGGGATAATAATAGGTAGAGACCAAGGAAAGGTGGGAGCAAATCTTGAGAGAAGGAGATGTTTTAGTGAGAGGATCTACAAAGATAAAGAAAAAAAGAGATAGATATTTTGATAGAAGAAGGCACTGTGGGGCTGGAAAGAGACTGAGTGCTGGGAAACCTCCAGGATGCACAAGAAGTTCCTGACCAGGACTTCAACCAATAGTATGTGTATTGGGGTACCTAAACAGGATTCTCCTGTAATCAAATGAATAGCTACCCTAATTGTCAGTATAGAGCATTCATGAAGCAATGAGTAGAGGTAGAAGCAGAGATTCAAAGCTAAACACCAGGTCAAGCCCCTGATCAAGCTAGCTAGAGAGAAAGAGAGAGAGAGAGAGAGAGAGAGAGAGAGAGAGAGAGAGAGAGAGAGAGAGAGAGAGAGAGAGAGGAGAGTCTATATGAGCAAAGGAATAAGGATTATGAGGAGGAATCTTGCAGAGATTGCTTGCTGGAGCTTTTGGAAACTCAGTGATTCAAAAACAGCCACTGGGGAATTTTCAGTAAAAGGAACTAAACCCTCCAAAGGTAGATGACTGTTGAATGGCATTAGCAGTACAAGGAACTTTGTGGAGGAAGATAAGACTATGTTTCTGTGCATAAACTGGCCTCTTGGAGCACATTCCCTACAGAGGAGCATGTAACTCAGCCTTAATGCTGGGATGAGGGGATCAGACCTACCCCAAATGGGTACATCAGACCAAACTGATCCGTCTTAGGACTCCTTGCTCTTCTTGGACAATTGATGGGAGGATGGGACCCTATGATATCTTCCTTTCATATCTGTAAGTATAACATGACTTCTGATTGTTAGAACACACTTTTCCCTAGAATTTTAACTCTTATACTATGAATTTAAATGACAATGTAATTCTTTTAGATTTTGTACTACTCTTCAATTACATGGAATGACTAATTCAGGTTTAAAAGTCATAACAAACAAACAAACAAACAAACAAACTTTTGCACATGCTGTAAGTATTCCTGACACTCCATGTGGTTGAGCCAACAGGGCTCCAGTGGGATGCACCTCATATGGAGGCATGCCCCTGGGCATGGCTGCATAAACCCATGCACACTCCTTCTCTTAAAAAGAGATGCCATGTTTTGGTTGCTCTCTCCTCTCTCCTCCTGTCCTGCTTCCCTGCTTCTGTACTCACCTGGGTACTCTCTTAAATAAACCCTCATGTGGCCTTGATATTGTGAGTGTGTGTTCTCCTCACATGGGAAACCAACATTGGTGCTATGACTCAGATAGGCTCTATCCTGAGTGCACAAAAGCTAGGAGAAACTGATCAGAAGTTCACTATAGGGCCACCTTCTACCTGCCTGGCTGCTGCAATATTCGAATGCCAGCGGATTTGATTTGTATGTGCCATCCCAGACAAGCACACACTCCTTGCTTTTTCCAGTATCGAGTTTTTTGTTTTTTTTTTTTTTTTTTTCCACCAACTTGCCCAAAGACAGCTGTATTAGCGTCTTCCATGGGTGTTGTCTTTTCCTGATGGTGGACACCTCAGATAGAGAGCAGACATGTGATGCTGGGGTCGATGGGTTTGCTGCACCCTTTGTTAGTGGGGTGTACCTCCCAGGAGCTTCCCCTTTGCTTTGACAGGAGCTTAGGGCATTTGCGTAATCTTGAGCACTGTCCAAGTGAGCTACTCTGGCAGTTGACGAACACATCCAGTGTGGTCTAGCTTCCCCATGGGATCGTTCAACCAGGTGACAGCCCAGGCTTGGCATCTCTGACCCTCTTAGGTCTTGATAATAAAGAATAAACCAGTGAAAAGTATTTCTCTATCTTTACCTTTAAGATGGGTGCTGGAGACTCTAAGGCCACTTAGCCTTTTGCCTTATGTAGAAACCACCAAGCTTATATAGTTTTGCACAAAAATGACCTAATTACCCCTTAGATTACTCAAAATAGCCACCTAATGGCTCACCAATCACAATATTTTATGGGAGCTAACTTTAACAAGTGCACAGGCAGATAGAAAGGGTTTTTTCTTATCTTTTTCTATTTCTTTTCATATCTCAGCTCTAAACCTTCTCTCCCAGCTTGTTGATCTTAACCCTATGTCTTTCCATATGTCAGTTCTAAACATTCTATTCCAGCTCTTTGTTCTTAAGAGTTTTCCTGTTTCTTTTCATATCTCAACTATAAACTTTCCCTTTTGACTTTCTGTTCTTTGGTTTCTAGCCACATGAATCCAGCTCTCCCTCTACAAAAAGCAACTGCCATAAATTCAATAATAAAAGTTTACACCTTGTTTCCTCTGTCAAAACTTTCTCAGGCTAAAAAAAAAATTAGGCTATAGATTAAAGGCAAGTTTAGAAACAGGCAAAACTCATGCAGATAAAATTCATTGGGTTTTTAAATGCCTCACAAAAGCACTGTCACAGTATACTAGATCCCTGAGTGCATGATCCATTTTTTTACCCTGATATCAGAGCTAAAACTTAGACCTTGAGAGCGGACCTCAGGCAGACTCCACAGGCAAGATACCACCTGCTGGCAGAAGCTGTCTGGCCAGCTACTGTCTTGCTCTTGCCTAGCCTCACAGAGGCAGTTCAGGTCTTGTCCAGGGCACCATCAAGGGAATGCTGGTCTAAGCACCATGTGGCAAGAAGACATTACACAGAGACCACTACCAACTGATCTAAGGCCTGGCTGTAGGCAATTGGTGCTGACCACCCTCATTGCAAAGAGGGAGCCTTGAGTAGTCATAATGATATCAAGCCAGTCCATCTCCTTGTGGACACTGAAATCCACATACTCAGTCCTGCAGGAGCTTTGGGGTCTCACCTCTTTTTCTAGCCTCTCCATTGTCAGGGTAAAAAGCAAATAATTCCAGCCTCATCAGACACTGCCACCTAATTATATTTTCAGTGTTTCACTATCACTCACTTATTTTTGGTCAAGCAAACCTGCCCTATACCCCTAATAAAAGGAGAATTTTTTTTTAACTTTTAGTCACATTTTACCTGAATCCAGACTCCATCAGCTACTCTAGCCGCCTCTATTCACCTTGCTGTTATCTGCTTATACCTGTCAGTTCTAATCTTCAAGGCAGACCACCAAGTGTAAAACATCCAAAATCCTTGTGTCGCTAGACTCATTTCTCTAAAATCCCCCGTCTCTGAGTTTTCCATTCCAGCCTGCTTCTCAGACCCAAAGTCAAGATGGTGATGAACAGAAGGCTCTGAGGTATTTTGGCTCGCCCTTCCCCTACTTCCCTAACAGACTAACCCTCTGGAAAATGAAAAAAAAAAAAAAACAAACCCAAGAGCCATTTTCAGTCAATATATGTGAAACAGATCATTTCCCACCCCCTCCCAAGATCAAAAGAAAAGAACCAAAAGCCATTTTAACCTTTTTCCATCCCCAGACCTAGCAGAGTACACTCACTATATATATATTATCACTTCTCAAGGTTCTCTTATTAATTCATAACTTTCTTTTCAAGCTGCAGAAAATCAAAGCACTATTCCATGGCTTAAGCTCTTCCAGAGTGCAGAAAATGACAAGGCAAAATCCAGCAGACCAACTGTCAAAAATACAGTTCCCTGAAAAGACAAACTTCACCCTTAAGACAGCTTGAAGTAGCCTTGAGATCCATCCTCCCAAATCATTTTCCCCTGCACCCCCACATAAACCTGGTTTTCTTTTTATAGTAAACAAATTGGTGAAGTGTAAGTATTCCTGGCACTTCACATGGTTGAGCCAACATGGCTCCGGTAGGATGCACCTCATACAGAGGCACGCCCTCTGGGCATGGCTGTTTAAAACCTTGTAGCACTGCATACAGAAGCACCACCCTAGACACATTTCCCTTCTCTTAAAAAGAGATACCATGTTTTGGTCGCTCTCTCCCCCTGTCCTGCTTCTCTGCTTCTGTACCCATGTGGGAACTCTCTTAAATAAACCCTCATGTGGCCTTGATAGTGTGAGTGTGTGTCTCTCTTTTCTCACTCATGAAACCAACACATGCTATGATGTGCTTGGAGGTTTTAATGTAAATATACACTTGATACTATCCTTAGGAATATGATGACTGCAGCTCTCAGTGCATGAGATTTAACAATCTTGGAAGCACCAGAGGACTCAGCAGTGGTTTTAGTACATGCCTAGAACCTCAGGTTAAATGATCAAAAAACACTGGTCTTCTTATTCTTAGCCAGGAGTTTTAGATAATTTTCTTCTTCCTTTGAGTCTCTAACCCCCAATCTCACTGCCCCAAAGTAGCTCATCTCTTTGATATGTAAATATTTAAATGAAAGAATGAGTATTAGGCTGTGGTATTAAAGCCTAATGAAACTAGTCATCTTACCAGGGATACCTCTAAACCTTCAAATATCATCTCCAAGGATGTGCTTATCTCTCAGAGCCACTTACTCTACTCTTTAGCCAGATGAAAAGGAACAAAATTAAGGAACTTTAAAAATTTCTTCTGCCTCTCATTACATCAACATCTTTTGACTCTTGTTTGCCTTCTCCATAAAGTCCAGATTCTCTACCTGGATCTTCCACATTGTTCAGTGCCAGGTTTATGTTCAGCGCCAAGTAATAGTAATAAAACTATTACTTACTGGGAAATGACCTTGGAAAAGATCTTTGAACACTATGTTTTACTTTATTATTTTCTGAAAAATTATGATAAAAGTATCAGACCAGAATAAATACAGCATAGATTCTCTTGGGGCTTGGCTATTTGAGTATCTGGAGATTCTCTATTTTTCCAATTAGACTTGAGGTAAATTCCTTGCCATAGGAGATAGGATCTAAAATTCCATACAGCCAAAGAATCCTAGACTAATGAGATAGGTAATACTCATTGGTAAAATTTGACTAATGGTTTAAGAGAGACAGGAGAGAACCAGTAAGAGAAATTCTGCCATTTTTGTCTCCCATAAATTGTTGGATACCATTATTTTTCCTCCATATAATCGCTTCATTGGAAAATCTCCAAGGCAATCAGTGAGAACACCTGCCTCTTCAAGGTTGGTCATACAGCGTTAACTAGCATGGAAATGTATCACCTGGCATTACTTCTTTTCTCTCTTCTCCATTTGCATGTTTTTACTCTTATATATTGGTTTTCAACATGTTCAATAAAACATCAGTTGATTTAAACCATATTTAGGCACCCCATAAGGAGTATTCCATTTCTTACATTTTGAGATTCAGGAATATTTATCAAAGGTCATTGTCAAAGATCTGCCAACAAGTGAAATGTTAATTATTGTGTATATTTATTCTTGTCTTATAATTCTTTCTTTATATATTTTGATTTAAACTAACAGGTCAAAAATTTCCATTATTTATGTTAATAAAAATTTTCATAATTTTGATGTAGGTACTCTAGAATCTTTTATTCTAGAGGAATTTTGATAATTGTATGCAAAGATGTCCAACTTTTTAAAAATAAATTTTTTGTACATTGATTAAAACCTTTTGTTCCTTCTCAGTGGGAATCATATGTCAGAACTATTACTGAAAACAGTAGATTGTGTATAAAATGAGCACTGTTACCATAATATTTTAATTGATAGAGCTAAGAAATGCATACATATATGTACATACACATGCACATATACATACACATTTTTATAGGCAACGTATATTATGTTAGACTAATGATTTTCCTATTACAATCCAGCTTTATGTATTTTTTAATTTAAACTTTATATTTTATCTAAATATGCAGAATTTCACACAGAATTGTTATTCAAGAGCAGTGAAGGGCTGATAAAATATAAATAATTCATAATTACATATTTTCTATAGTTTCTTTACATAAAATACCATTTTTCCCAAATATTTTAAAGTGCTGACATTTTATTTTTCTTATTTTCCCATCTTTTGGTGGTTTTATGTAAATTAGTAGACCTGACAGACAGTGAATATTATCCTTTCATGCTTGACTCATTTCTTCTTACTTCTGCCTCATATAGGCACACACATATGATCATAATTAAAAATCAAAGTAAGCCTTAAGACATATTTGTTATATACTTTAATGCTTCTTATCATTGTTCTTTACTTAACATAATTTGCTATGGCATTTAACCTAGATATTCACCTAATATTTATGTCTACTTGAAAGTTTTGGTTTTTATTTTTGCTTTGTTTTTATTTTTAGATACTGGGTTTCTCTGTGTAGCCCTGGCAGTTCTGATGTGTGCTGTAGACCAAGTTGGCGTTGAACTCACAGAGATTTACCTGCCTCTGCTTATGAATGCTGGGGTTAAAAGCATGCACCATATCCTTTCAACTTTATCTATGAATTTGATTTCCTTAAACACAGCAACAAAATGTTATGTTGAGAATCCTCTCCCTTATAGACAGAAACCTCTCTGCTTGTTCCTAAATAGGAAGGGACTTGACAAAACTGAACAAAGCTAGATTAAAATGGGAAATACCCTCCAACATGTTGGCACTAGTGACCACTTTTTAAATATAACACCAGTAGCACAGACCCTAAGAACAACAATCAATAAGTGTGACCTCCTGAAACTGAGAAGCTTCTGTAAGGCCAAGGACATAGTTAATAAGACAAAATAACATCCTACAGAATTGGAAAAGATTTTTACCAACCCTACAAGTGACAGAAGATTGATCTCTAAAATATATAGAAAACTCAAGAAACTAGAGCCCAAAACCCTGAATAACCCAATTCAAAAATGGGGTTCAGAACTAAAAAGGGAATTCTCAGCAGAATTAAAAATGGCTGAAAGGCACATGAAAAAATCGCTCAACATCTTTAGCCATCAGAGAAAAATGCAAATCCAAACAACTTTGAGATACCATCTTACACCTGTCAGATTGGCTAAGATAAAAGACACAGATGACAGCCTAGGCTGAAGAAGTTGCAGAGAAAGTGGAGCATTCATCCATTATTGGTGGGAGAGTAAGCTTGTTCAGCCACTCTGCAATGCAGTATGGTGGTTTCTCAAAAAACTGGGAATCCATCTCCCCAAGGATCCAGCAATACCACTACAAGGCATATAGCCTAAAGATGCACATTGACACTCCAAAAGAATTAGCTCAACTATGTTCATAGCAACATTATTTGTAGTAGAAAGAACCTGGAAACAACCTAGATGCCCCTTAACTCAAGAATGGATTAACAAAATGTGGTACATCTACACAATAGAGTACTACTCAGCAGTAAGAAAAACTGATATCCTAAAATTTGCAGGCAAATGGATGGATTTGGAGAATATCCCCCTGAGTGAGGCATCCCAAACCTAGAAAGAGAAGCAGAGGATGTACTTATTCATTAATGGACATTAAACAAAAAGCAAAGAACATCCAAGCTGCAAACCACACCACTGAACAGCTTGAGTTCTGAAGGAACTTAAGAGAGACTTCCACGGAGTCCCCTAAGAAGACAAAATACAGAAGATCTCCTTAGCTAATTAGGATCATAAGGGGTTGCAACCAAGAAGAGGTGGGAACAAATCACAGAGAAGGATATGGTTGAGTGAGTGAATCAACAAAGAAGGAGAGAAGAAAAAGAGATGGCAGTCTTAACAGAGGAAGCCAATGTTGGGTTGGAAAAAGTTCGGGTGCTAGGGAAACCTCCAAGAACTCATAGAATGTTCTTGGCTAGGTCCCCATCCAATGGAAACGGTGTTGCCTAAACAGGACTTCTACAATCAAATAAATAGGCACCCCAAGCACCATCACAGAAATTACAACCAACAATGAGTACAGGGAGAGGCACAGATACATGGCTGAGTCCCTGGTCCAGCTGATAGCAGGAGAGGAGTCTCTTTATGAGCAAGGAGATAGGGACTATGAGGAAAATTCTCACAGTGATGACTGGCTGGAGCTCTGGGGAGCTCACTGAATCAAGAACAGCTACCTGGGAACCTTCTGATACAGAAACTAAGCCCTCCAAGGATAGGCAATTGTCCACTGACATGGGCAATATGCATGGACTGGCACCTTGGAGCCCAATCCCTCCAGAGGAACACATAATCTAGTATGAATATTAGGATGTGGAAATCGGACTTGCCTTGACTGAATGCTGAGCTAATCTACCTTGGGACCTCATGCCCTTTCTGGGGAGGTGATGGGGGAGGAGGAGGAGGGAAGCTGAAACCTCACCTGGACGGGTTGGGAGGGAGAAGGGACTTGGAACAAGGGGATACATAGATAAAATGAAAAAAGTTTTGTTCTATAAAAAGTAATGGATAAATATCAAAAAAGATTAACAGTAAATAAATGCTTAAAAAGCAAAAAAAAAAAAAAAAATAGAAAAAGAAAAAAAAAGGGTAAACGACCCTACAGTAGCTATAAGAGCAATAGGACAAAGGAACTGAAAAGAGCAAGGAAATTGCACGACTTGAGGGCAGGAGGAAAAGAAAGGTGTCACTTAGCTGGCGAGGTTGTAAGTTGCTTGCAAATAATCTTTGAGTTTGGAGAGATCCTATAGTTACTTCTGACCAGCAGAATGAGTGTTTGCTTCTGTGAGTTTTCTGTATATATCAAGAGGCAATGTTTTCACTTTTCTACCCAGGAAATTGTAAACTTTCCATCTCAGCACCTGTCCAAGGAGCTCTGACAACAACTGCATCTCCCTGGACATAGATCATGGGGATGACCTGTTGGGTTGATTTATGTATCTCTTCATCTATCTCCATTGGCATGACAGTTTCTGCAGCTTCTTCCAGGATCATATTAAAATGTCTATCATAAGCATGTAATCTGCTTTGAAGATCTCAGCTAATTCTCATTTTCACATAAATTGGCTCATCAGACCTGAGTCTAATAGGATCCAGGGCACCTCTATGGTATTGTTAGTCTATTTCTGATTTACATTGCCCAACACATTTCAATGGATGGATTTACTTCTCTTTGCAATGCATAAATTTGTGTTTCTTGTAACTGAGCACTCTTTCATTAGGTGAATGTATAATTTGTGATATTTTCTTGATATTTGCCTTTTTGATAACTACAGACCTTCTCAGATATTTTCTAGTACCAATTTTTACACTAAATCATGCATTTGGGACCTTTCAGATACTGTATACCCACTCTATATCCTGTGTTTCTGTACATTGTAAGACATTTCAGCTGCTCTGATTACTAAATACCATTCATATTTCAATCTTGAATATTTAAAAATACTTATTTAACTTTTTGTGAAATCTCATTTTCAAACAATTGAAAACTCAACTTTGCTTTGAAGATACTCAACCCAGGCACACAAAGACATACTGCAGTGACAGTAACTTTGTTACAATTCTCCTTTCTTCTCCAACTCATCATTGTTCACTTTTAGTTTCTCTTGTATATGTAAGACTACACTACTGCTAGTTCACAATAAATTTTAATAATATTTGGGGGCATACATTGCTCTACCATCTGACAAGTCTAATTTGGGTCATAACAGGGGTTAGAACTTTAGTTGAAATTTAATTTTTATTGTCACACTATTAACCTATTAACAGATGATTGGGGGAGAAAGGTTTTTCTTCATGGGTAGAATTAACATTATTATTAAAAGATGAATTTGCCCACTTTTTTTCATTTTCCCTTTCTGCTGACGAATGTGAAGACACAGTGTTTCTTACATGAAGGCAATGAAGCATGGGAAGGCAGCATCTTAGAGAATGGGGATGGTGTTATCAAATAATTTACCTGCAGGTGCTTAGTTCTTAAGTCTCCAATAGTGGAAATAAATACATTTCTCTTCATAAATTATCAGTCTGTCTGATTTTGTTAAGTGTAACAAACAGAACAGATTAAAGTGGACATGCTTACAGGAGTCATTTTAATTTATTCTGGAAATAGAAGAGACAGTCCTAAACAGTGAACATACCTTAATTTTAATTATATTCTTAGGATAATTCCTACAGGAATCAAATGATTCTTAATGCTCACCAGTTTTGTTGTACAGCAAATCCATGGAATTTGTTACCCTGTCATTTAACTGAAAAGATGAACAATTATGTTGTGTGTACTCTATTTTCAGTCCTTTGATTGGTATAAACAATTCATGAGGTTCTTTGTGATGAGAGGTCCTTTATAATTACCATTAGAGACCAAAGTTAAATAATCACTTATTAAAGATCCAAGACAATTAAATTTCAAATAACTAGGTTTTGAAACAAACAGTATTTTCCTTATAATCTCCCCAATGCCAAATCCTCTATAACTGCCCCATTTATTTTCATCTACAATCATTATACTAGCCCCCTCCCCCAAACAGATTATTTTCAGTCTGGCACCTGAAGCAAAATTATGAGGGCTAAAGAAGGAAAGCATTAATGACAAGAGAGAAGATGAAGCAAACAGTGCTTCCTTGACATTTCTCTTTATAGTTGCTTATTCAGTACTCAGAATGTCTGATCATAAATGGCGTCACTTGAACTACAATTTTTTTTCTGTTAATGTTGGGAAATCAAATTTTATGTTGCTTCTATAGAATTCTGTGCAAACAAGCCTCAAGTACTTGAAATACATTGAAGAATTCTATCTGATAAAATGTAGTTTCCTACGTGTTTAAGTATATGTACACATATATCTCTGTGTGTGTGTTTGTGTTTATATGTATAATTGAGAGCATAGTAATATGAATTTTCATTCATACATAATTTTATTGGGGTTTTTATGATTAAAATGTTTTTGAAATTGGAATACTACATGTTCTGTGTTAAATAACAGCAGTGGTACATATAGTCCTTGGGTTATATAATACTGATGACCAATAGAATTAACAGAGAAAAGACAGGATGTTGTAATTGAAACTCTAAAGAGTAGAATTTTGGTCATCAAGTCTAATTTCAATATCCTGGACTTGCATCTGTCCTTCTTATTCAATTACATAAAAAATTATAATCAGTACAGGATGTTCCAGAGGTTGCCAAAAAATAGAGTATTATTATTGTTCTTCATTATCCACTTTAATGTCATGGTAAGACAACACACACTTTTGCTGAGGGACATAAAAGAACTGTTTTTAATTAAAAAATTAATTGTCATATTTATGTATGTGAAAATGCATTACATAAATGCCTAATGCCTTAAGAGACTAGAGGAGGGCCTAGATTCTCTGGATATATTGTTAAGGAGTGCTCATAAACCATGGTGTTAGCACTGTGAACTGAATTCATGTCCTCTGCAAGATTATCAAATGTTCTTAAACACAGGGTCAACTTTTAAACCCCATTTTTATTTAATTTCTTAATCCTATCTTTATTATTAATGCTTACTTCAAAGATCTTATGGTATAGTAGTTAATGGTTATTGAAATCATACACATCCCCAAAAAAGCTCCATGGCAGGTAGTTGACAGTGGATTTTAATTGTATATGACTATGGAATATATTATTTGGTCTTTAACTACAAAGTTATAAAATGCACTGTTGATGATTAACAAAAGAAACAACTCTTGGTACTAAAGAGATGACTCAGATATTAAATTGCTTGGTGTTTAATCTAAGCACCTGGTTTGATATCTTTGTGAAAGGTCAGGCATGAGTAATTTCCAGTAATCTTGACACTGGGAGTTGAAAACAGAAATATCCCAGGGCTTGCTGGCCAGCCAGTCGAGTCTAATGGATAAGCTCTAGGCTTGATAGAAGACACTGTCTCAAAAAATAAGGTAGAGAACTGTAGCTAAACAACATCTGGCCCCCAAAGGTGCTCACAACACTTATACCCATAAGAATATGTACGAGTAAACGCACACATATTGCATATCAAAATAACAAACCACACATAATAAAATGAAATAAATGACACTTTCAAGCATTGTTTCAATAATATTAAATGTATAGAACATTTTATTTTAAATTTATTATTGGCAGCAGAGATTTTCACTAATATTATTCATTCATTATTAATTCTGAACATAATGTCTTCACTTTATCTCCCATTGGACAAGTTATATTAAATATGTTTTTAATAAAACTTCTTATTTGAACCTTGTTTATAACAAAAATTTCTTATCATAGTCTTTATCTAAGATGAAAAGATTCTTTAGTATAATTTTCTTCATGATATCTAGTTGAATGGAGATCATCACTAGGGAAACATTAGTTTTTAATTCTTATTTTATGGGCAATTATATTACTAGAAAAGCAAAGAAGACAGAATTTTCCAAATTGTAATAAAAAATGAAACCCAATCTTGAACTCTGATTTAATTTTCTTGACTGTTATAGAAAAAATAAACAAATAGATTTTAAGAACTATTGCTTATTTTCTTCTTAGGACAGCAATAACCTACAATCCATGCAAAGAGTCATGCTCTGATGACTGAGATCAGTATGTTTGCCTCTTTCCATTGTCAGTGGTTTCAAAAGCTTCCATGAAAATGAGCATACGTTCTGAGGTTTGATATTCGGTGATTACGAAAGCAGCATCTATGCGGAAATGCGCTTTCAAGGGTGTTTTATTTCCTATTTGCTACACTTCATACCACAGAGTAGTACCTAAAAGTTAAATGCATTTTCTTGAAATGGGCCACAGGATAGAACAGTGCATAAGAAGAAGGCAATAGGGTGCAGCACAAGTGCGCTGTGGAAGTGAGTAAAGCAGATGTCAGTGAGGCTTGAGCTCAGCGGTGGATGTGTTAATTTTCCCCTAGATCTACTCAGGGAGCTGGCAGGCAGAATCCCTTGCCTCACAGATCAGGGAAATAGCTCAGAGAAAGCTCAGAAGCAGAAAATGCCATTGAACTGGGGGAGTGGGGGGAGGAAAAAATACTGAACTCTACTTTTTAAAGAGAAGGTAAGATGGTTTATAGAAGATTTTGTTATTGCAGAATTAAATCACTCATAATTTCAAATTCAGAATTTAATAGGACAGATGAGCACAGGGTGCATTGACTATAGCCTTTTAGAGTGACCTAACCAATCCCTTTTCTTTTTAATTTCATCAAAATAAGATTGAAATGTAATGTGACTTAGTGGACATTATTCTCTGTCTGTCAAAACTAATATTTCAGCTCTCATAGCTTTTAATGGCTTTAAATGTGCATGCTTATATTTAAAATAAAATTAAAATAGATTAAAGTGTAAATGTTGTTAAATGGGCGTGTATGGCTGGCCTTATTCTTCCTGAGTTCTGGAGGCATAGTCCTGGAAGACTTGATTTCAAACAGATATAGCTATTTTGAAACTCAATATTTTGAAGGTAATAAGCTACTTGCCAACATTTTTATTTAAATCCATATTATCTGACTGTCAAAGGATTTATTGGAGATTTTTTTTCTGATTCCATATAGCTTGTATTTTCATAAGGTTTAAAAATAAAGATTGGAATTATAGAATTAGATGTCCAACATTTTGAGAGTATAGCATTAGACTGTCATCTCCAAATGGGTTGCTTAGACACTTGTGGCCAATGGTCTTCAGATTGAAAATCCCTGAAATAGTAGAGATCCTGGATGGAAGATGCTTCCTCCTAAATAGAGAGGCTAATGAAATCTTCTACCTCTGATTAGGTAGAAGCTGCTCAAAATTATAAGGCAATGTATAAGCGAATCATTTAAAAACCCGAGGAACCAAAACTAAAATATTAGCAATAAGAGTTTTTCTGTTTGTGAATGTGGAGGATTTGAAAGCAAACCTTTATTCCAGGACCAGAACAGTAGATGGTGAATACTAGAAAGAAGAAATGCTGGAATAATAGAAGACTGCTATATAAGAACCTTTTACTTTGGTATAAAACACCACTGGGAAGAATCTTTTGCAGAAAGTGCTATAGAAAGAGTTGTTTACTGTGGCCAGTCACACATCAAGGTTCACCAGATTCAAAGTTATAGCCTTGCCTAGTCTCCAAAGGAGATTATTTTTTTTCTAATGAAAATGTTATGCTGTAGTATTTGTTCAAAAGTATAATATGTAATTCTGTGCACTGAATGAAATATATGACTGACACACACAAATTGTTATGATCCATATTTAGAGGTTTTATTTTTAGCAATATATGCTGGCTTTCAGTTAATCTTCACAGCAGTTTAAGCATTTTTGAACCCTCATGTTGCAAAAGGCAGAGTAAACCAAAGTTTCATGAGAGTTTATGTAGAATAATTGGCAGGACTAGTTTTCACCTTTGTAAAAACTGGTGTTCTGTCTTCCATTTTGGATATTCCTTCAACAATTATTGTCATTCATTTCTCAACATAAAACATAAAGCAGCATTGGAGTGTCTTCAATTTAAATAAAAATCACTTTATGCCATAAACATGGCATGTTAGACATACTCATGCTGAGCAGAAATTTACTATTTTTTGTCATTTTTTTCATCAAAAGTTTAATACAGGTATATATAGAGAATTAATTTTGCTTAAACCCATGATAAGTGTATGAAGTATTTAAAAAAGGGGCTTAAGCAGTGCCAAATTCTTACTGGTTAACAGAAGCCCTTTGGGGTTTTGTTTACTTCTAACTGGTGGAGAACTAATTTGTCATGCACCAGAGGATGCCAAACTCTAATTAACACCCTGTGTGTGCTTAGCACATTTGTAATGTATTGGCTGAATACTATGATAGGATCAAGGGACTCTGTCCTCCACAGACAAGTGATAGCACACAGTTTCTGAGATTTAGGTGAGTAGATCCAGAAGACAGGCTAGTCTATTTGATGCTCATTGGCAAATGGAACACTTTGACAATTCCTCAAGTCAGTCTTGAACAATTGCTAACATATTGGGCCTCTCTAGAATGCTATACTAGTTAGAGGTCACAAAATGTACTTTATATAGGAACTCAACTTCATAAGATGAGAGCTATTCAATATTTTAAATAATATATGTTAGTTTCATCTGACTACTTGTATATTTCTGAAAATCCAAATTTAAATGACTTTGGTATAGCCATTTTAAGTTATATTTTGAGCTCCTTTCAATTTATTTTATTATCAATATACACTCATGTGCTAGCTGAAGAAACATTTAATTAAGATCAAGTTTGTAGTGCTTTAATAATTGTGCCTTGGGTTGTTGAAACACTGAATTTTAATTTTAAGCAGTCAATTATTATTGCAGTAATATTCAAGCACTTTCCCCTTGAATTCAATACTGCTCATATAATTTAAGCTGTCCTGTTTTTTACATAATATATCACATTTCAATCTTTTAAAAATGAGATATTTAGTGTTATTTATCCCTCCTTATTTTTCAGTCTCTATCTATAATGTTCTTCCATCCCCACACACAGATTTAATACTTACAACTTCATTGTTCTCCTCAAATTCTTTTTTTTCTTTTATTATTATTATTATTATTATTATTATTATTATTAACAAAGGTGTCACACTTTCTAACCTTGTATATCCTTATTCAAGGTCCCTACCCCCTCCCACCACATCAGGTCATTCTTTCTTCTCCACAAATCCCCATCCCATCCCTGGGCAGGCTGCAGGCAGTCCCATGGTCCCACTGCCCACCTAGTATTGCTTAGTTCAGTCTCCACTCCTGGCAGATGCAGTTTTCTCCCCACTCCCTCAAGAGTGAGTCGGGTGCTCCTCTAGGGGGAGTGGGATCCAAGGTGTCAGTCCAGGGTGTTTCTGATCTCAAGCTGTTCAGTGGTTGTGGTTTGCAGCTTGGGCATGCTTTGCTTTTATCTTATTTGTTTGTTTGTTTGTTTGTTAGAATCCACTAATGAGTGAGTACATCCCCTGCTTATCTTTCTGAGTTTATGATACCTTGCTCAGGAGGATATTCTCCAAATCCATCCATTTGCCTGTAAATTTTAGGATATCATTTTTTCTTACTGCTGAGTAGTATTCCATTGTATAGATGTACCACAGTTTGTTATCACTGTGTTCTACCCTTTTCTTGAATGTTCCCTTGGTCCCTTCTCAATTTTTATATCTCTATGTGTATTTCAAACAAGACACACATATGCAAAAATTTAAAGTTAGCATCCATAAATGAGAGACAACATATGACATTTGTGCTTCTATGTCTGGTTTACATCATCAAGATTTTTTAAAGCTTTATCCATTAAAATGTAAGTTTGATAATTTTATTATGTTGTATAGACATTGCACATTAATTTTATTATCCACTCATCAGTTAGTTGTCTTTTCAGTTTTGTTTTTATTGTGAGTAGAGTAGCAGTGGGCATGATAATCAGGTATCTCTATAGTAGAATATAGAGAACTTAACCTGTATTCCCAAGAGTGGTATAGCTGTATCTCGTGGAAAGATAAACGACACTAAAATATTTTCATAAATTTATATTGAACCCAACCTACTACTATAGAATTTTCTTAAATATATACACACATATAAAAAGAGTTTAAATGGAGTTTTTTTTATAGTGGTGTGACAAACTACAACTAAACATCATAGAATAACAAACAGCATAATTCCAGGAATTGGTTAATATTTTACAGAGTTGTTAGCCACAGAGGTTCCATAGTCCAACAAATATTATAAGCTTTTGCTAATGCAATCGGTTTATCTCCAGAACTTGATGGTTAGACTGTATTGCTGAAGACACCACCTATTCATTTCACAGAACACTGAGAAATGAAGTTGAAACTAACCTTGAAGATCCACTCTACCACCTACTTTCTATGGTGTTTGAAAGATGTGTGTGTGTGTGTGTGTGTGTGTGTGTGTGTTAGAAAAGCAAAAGATAATCATCAGTCATAAAAAACTATACATCTTTTGAGCAGTTATATTAACTACCCTGGCAAGACATTTCCACTGGTGCAAGATTGGCATAAATATCATGGCAAGACGCAACTATTTCTTACTGGATGAATGTTCTACTCTATGAGATGAAACTCATGATTTTACGACAGGAAAGAACTTATGGCTAGACAAGTAGACTGTAAGGGAACACCTAGTACCATTATTCTAAAAATTGATATAGTATTAAAACTGATTCTTATGTTCTTAGATCAGTACATCTCAAAAGCCATATCAGAAAATATGGGCAGAACAATTTGAATGTGATGGACAGTCATTGCTCTAGGTACCGCAGTTAATTATCAATATTTTGAGAAGGTAACAGCACAGCAAGAGAAAAGACCAAGCTGTATTCCAGAGGAAATGCAGGTAGCTTCTTTCCTTCCTCTATTCTGCCTATGCAATGAGGATGCCTCATTTGAAGTGCCCTCTAAGCACTACATTCTGTTTTATTTATTCATTAATTTTTTAAAGATATTTTTAACAGATATGTATATATGTTTTATCTGATTGTACATATGGTATGTCCATTCTGTGCCTGTGGCAGCCATTGGGCAATCAGATCTTCTGGGAATAGAGTTACAACCCAATGCTGTTGGTAACTAAACTTTAGGTATCTGGAAAAGCAACAGACTCTCATAACCACTAAACTGTCTCTTTCACATATCCGTTGTCTTTAAAGAGTTAAGAATTTGGAACATTCTGAATTGTTTATTATTTTTTTATTTAAAAGCTACCATAAAAAAATAGAATATGCACAGCCAGAACTATACAAAACCTTTTTTATTAAATAATGAAGGTAGGATGATATCAATATGTTTTTTTAATGTGGTCAAGAAAGATCTCTATAACAGTCTTTTGGTGCCCAGAGTTCTAATGGGTTTATGATTGCTAATGGATTTAATCTCATCGTCTGTGATGGCAGAGTTTTAAATCTATTTACTTCAATTTCCTGCCATGTATCAGAGACAAGGATGATATTTACAGGCTGTGGGCTTTGTGTTACACTTTTTATTACATTAGAAAGTACACAGACTTTTACATCAGCAAGTTGACTGGAGAGTTGCAGAGATGGGAAAATAAAGAGAAAAGTCATCACATGCAGTTTCCGAATGACCACTATAAGTAGTTCAGAGGTTATTGTAGACTGGGGTGTCAATTTACTTTGTTTTACAGGGACATTTAGTCAGTGTTGGCAGCGACTGAGACTGGAAAGAGACACTGAAACAGCACAGATATCCTGTTGTTGTATGCATGAGAATGTACTCTCATGCTCATTTACTTCCTATATGCTTTCAAGGCCTATGATCTTGCTTTATTTTCTCTTTGATTTTATGTTGTGTCTACAACTAATATATTTTGCTTTTCACATAGCAGAGTGATAGTGGAGAGAACTTCAGTCATTTTGATCAATTCAATACTTTTCTCTTATTTAGCTCTTACGACAATAAAAATATATTATTTTTTCTTGCATCTTTCTAACAGTATATGACCTATATCATTCTCATTCCTTCTTCATAAAGTATCATTATTTTAAAATATGTATTAAATTTTTATTATTCAGAAAAATTTGGTAAATTTAAATATACTATACTTTGATTATATTCTTCCCCTTCTCTAGTCCTTCCAGATCCTCTCGAATTTGTAGCCTAACCAATTTAAGTTTTTTCTAACCAGAAAAAAAAACAATACAGAAAAAAACCTAAACTAAGAAAAAGTAGAACCACCATTTTTCAAAAACCCACAAACAAATAAAAAATAAAGCAAAAACAAACCATCAAATCGCAACCAATAGAAACTCACAAAAATCTGTGGAGTCCATTATATATTGGTCAAATACTTCTGAAAATGAAGCCTGGCCTGGAGTGGCTGATATATCCAGCGTCACACCATTGGGGAATAGTATAAGTGACAGAAAAGTTGTTATCCTTTATTAAAGTGGCTAGGTATTCATTCCTCTGTTCATTCTTTTTTATTGAAAATATTCTTCTCTTATATACCATATCCTGACCAGAGTTTCTCCTTCTTCCATTTTTCCTAATTGACCTAAAACCCATGTTCCCTCTCCTTTATATACCCCACCTTTCTCCCTTCAGAAAAGAGCAGGTCTCCAAGAGAAGAACCAAATACAACCAAACAAAATATAATAAGACAAAGCAAATCCCTCACATAAAGGCTGGACATAGCAAGAGGACAGGAGAAAAACTGTCGCAGACCAGGCAAATGAGTAGACAAACTTGCTTTTAACTGTTAAGAGTCCCACAAAGCACCATGCTACTAGAGTTACATATTTGCAGAGGACATGGAGCAGACCTCTCCAGGGCCTGTGTTTGCCTTTTCAGTCCCTGTGAGCCTATATGAGTCCTGCTTAGTTGATTTATTGGGCTGTGTTCTCCTGGTATCCTTCATTTCTACTAATTCCTAGAATCATTCTGCCCTCTCTTCCATGGGATATCCCAAGTTCCAAGAGGATACCTCCAATTTAGACTTACTTTCTGTCACTCTCTGAATTTGCTCACATTTGATGCCAGAAGAAGCTTCTCTGCTGATGCCTGGACACTACACCAATGTTTTAATAAGGCAGAATATTATTAGAAATCATTTCAATGATTTTTGGACCAGTCATGATTATTTCTACTCTTGGTCTCTGGGTTATCCACTTCCTGTTCCTGATCATCTACTCACTCTTGTCAGGAGCATCAAGTGGCAATTAAAAATCAAGATAATAGTCCACCAGGAGGCAATAGGGAAATCTTGGATAAGCAAGGTCCTGAGACTATAGACCCAGGAATGTCTTTTGTTTCTGCTGTGCCTTTACATGTTTGCTGCTGATTTTTCTGGTATCTAGCATAGTATGAACAGGTGTCCATAGTTCTTAACTTCCTGTAATATAACCTGTTTATAGCATGAAAACATCCCATTGTACTGGGTATTTTTACTCTTGGTGCCCATTTTAGCCCTCCGTTTTATGATATAAGAAACTATTGATGAGTGGGTAGTGGGTATGCAATGCAAAGATTTACTTAGAGCTGATGGTTGTTTTTTATGTATGAAAGTCTAGGTTTGTGCTTTCTTTAATATTTCTTATAAGATCACTTTTCAAGATAAGCCATAAAGTAATTGTCCCTTTCTTTGTAACTGAAAATCTACAGCCTGCCAGTAAAAGACAAGGCTGAGAATATCTTGTTTGCCTACAGGTTAATCTATAAGAAGTTCTTTTGTGTGTGAAAGTATGTGGCTTCTTGGAATAATTTGTTTCTCACCTGTAGCATGTAAAATGTTTAATTGTGTAAGGGATATGTAAAACATGCTGTTTTTTACTGTTTGTTTTGTATTCATTTTAATCATTGCCTTGAAGAACACGTAATTTCTATATTGCCTGAAAAATTTTGTTACGGTATATAAGCTATAGAAATATATAGTGTACAGTAGAAAGAACATAGACAAGAATACAGAAGAATTGAGAATAAAGAAGGAAATCAGCAAGAGACAATACTGATGTCTTTTGCCCTGTACCCTTCAGAAGAAAAGTGTACCATACATCGACTCTATTAATTTAATTTCCCTTTGAGCCCTGTGCTACTGGAAGTTGATCCCCCAGGGAGCAATATGTGGGCATGATCTCTCTCATGTAGTAGGCCTCAACTTCAACCAGACATTGTTTGGCCACATCTACAAGTTTTGTGCTGCAATTGACCCAACACATCTTAAAAGCTGGCCATACTGTAGGTCAAAGTTTTTGTGGCTGGGTTGTTTATACAATAAAATGAAAATAATGATTTAAAAGCAACAAATATCAAATTATAATATACTCTTCACTGAGTTTATTTGCTTAATTTGACTCACCAGCACTTTATACCTTTAAACTGTACAATACAGCAAATTCACAAGTATGGGTCACTTATCTTTAAACATTGAGAAAAATTATAATTTTGATAGAAATACACATAGCAATTCAAAAATTTCACAGTGATCAATGTTTGAAAGATCATGGTATTGTCACCATTGGCATTAATATATCTACTTATCATTAACGGAAGCATCTCAACTCTTTCTGCACTTCCTGGTTTTAATATTTTGATTCTTGAGAAATGTTTAATATTTTGATTGAAGAAATATCATAGAGCATTATAACATTAATATTGTGACTTGAGAATTGTCTTAGTTTAATAATATCAGTATGTGTTATAGATTAGGGTATTAGGTATATACTTGAAGTTAAAGAACACTAGGATATTTAAGGTTATAAATGATTATTTTACAAATTCATGATATAATTTATAATAAAATTATCTAGTATATGACTTATAAACCACTTGGATATTTAAAAAGAGTTTCTCAGATTTTTATTAACAAATGTAATTGTAATAGCTTAATTTCCTCTCTACTTTGTTAATAAAAATTCTTGCTATATCAGTTTAAGAACATACATAGATGAAAGGATGGATGATGGATGAGGAAATGTATGAATGGCTGTAAAAATTCATTGGCAGACAACTTTAACATAAAATATACTATGTTTTCTTTGATACTATATTATTAAAAATACACAATTCATAGATGTATTTCACAAATGTAAGTGATATCATCATTTAAAGATGATTATCCAGTAACAACAGGTACATGAGTAATGAAAGATTTGGGAAGACTCAGAATACTTGATATGTCAAAATATGCCACAGAGCATATGCACAGAGAAGAAAAATTGGGTATTACACTGGAATATGTCTAGATCCTTAACTTATAATAAGCCCAAATCAATTTAATCACAGTTCACTGTCCAGAGAAGTCCAATGTTCTGTTCAATTGCAGAAGGATTGATAATGTAAGAACAAATGGATAACCTGTCAATAGTAAGTGACTTTGTCATAGAATAAAATAATATATTAGAAACTTTCAAAAACTTTCTAAAGGTTACTTGGTATGGCGGTTAGTTTTTATACACTGGGAAAATTTAGTAGAAAGCCAAGAAATATCAACATCCAAAAGGCCAAGCTATTTTATGTGTGCAAAACAAAAGGTAAAGGCAATCTTTTAAATATGCCAAAAAGCAAAATGAAACAGTCATGATTAGTCTTCAGAAACAGATTAATGGTGTTATATATTTTCATTCAAAATGAATTATTCATCATTCAAAGTTAGAACACATGGGTAGTTGAGCCAGACTGAATGTACTGGTCTTTGTTTTAGTTCATATCAATTTTGACTTGAGATTTGGACAGAGTTTACAACAACTATTCAGCAATTGTATTTACAAATAGAGAATTTAAAACTAATTTACATAGCTATGGTAGAAATTAAAATATTGTTTTTGATGAAGATAATATGCCAGTTCCTAAAATAAAATAGAGAATGCAAAACAAATAATTTAAAATATTAATTTGGACAAATTCTAATTAATCTTGATGAAGAATTCTGAGGATATAAGGATGTTGTCCTCATTCCAGCAGCTAACACCATAGGTAAAGGAACAATAATTAAAAGATATAATAAGTCATTTCACTATAATTCCGTACTATCCTATGTTCTTCCCTATTTATTAAGTTACTCTAAAGCAAATATTTTTTACTGAAGTTATTATGGCTATATAGTTATAAGACCCAGATGAAACTTGGATTATTCAAAGTTGAGTCATAAATTTAGACTCCTGGGTAGAGAAATAAAACATAAATAAATGAAATAAAAATAAACATCAGCAAAAAAATAAGCAAGCATATTACTACCATATATCATATTAAGAGTCACTAAAAGACTCAGTAGATTTTAAGATAAATTTCTTTCTGTTGATTCAAAAAATATAGGGTAAGAAATGTAGTATGGAGATTTCTCAGAAAACTGAAAAGCATTCTCCCCAAGGATCACTATTGGGCATATACCCTAAAGACGCACAATCACACTCCAAAGGCATTAGCTCAACTATGTTCATAGCAGCATTATTTGTAATAGCAAGAACCTGGAAACAAGCTAGATGCCCCTCTGCTGAGGAATGGATTAACAAACTGTGGTACATCTACACAACAGATTTCTTACTCAGCAGTAAGAAATAATAATATCCTAAAATATGCAGGCAAATGGATGGATTTGGAGAATATCCTCCTGGGTCGAGTCTTACAAACCAAGAAGGATAAGCAGAGGATGTACTCTCTCATTAGTGAACTTTAAGTAAAAGCATTCTTATTTCATTGAAAGATGATGGATGAATAAAGTGATTTAAAACACACACAAATACACACAGACAGACAGACACACACACACACACATATATGCATAAACCTTCTGGTTTGACTGTAGAAGGGTTAGAAGGGTTGCTTAGTAGGAATTTGTGGTGGCCATAGTGTATCTGTGGGCATTAGCTGTGACCTACTGTGCCTTCTTTATCTGTAGGTGAGCCTAACCTGGCTTGAGGAGCTTTAGATTTTATTTTTTATGTTTTATGTATTTTGGAGAAAAAAGAATTTTATTACTGTATGTGTGTTTTGTTTTGTTTTTACTGTCCTGGATTTTTTGCTTTTTTATGTAAAGTTTGAAACTGATTTTCAAAAAGCAATAAAAAAAATGAAAAAAGAATGCTTGTAAAATTTAAGAAATAACATTATTTAGAGAAAAATATGTTAATTTGAAAAACTGTATGACTCAATGAAACAAATTGTGTGGTGATACATTGTATATCTAATAAAGTTTTCCAGAAAATCAGAGGATAAGCCATGAAAGTTGTGACCCATACATTTAATCCTAGCACTCCAGAAGCAGTTACAGAGATCCCTTTGGATTTCTGTGAGTCCAAGGCCAAAAATAGTCAGGTGGTGGTGGCACATACCTTTAATCTCAACACTTGGGATCCCATGCCTATGCTCCCAGTACTTATGCACACAGACTTTTAGTCCTAGCACCTGGAAAATTGAATCAGGAAATGAAATAGCTGGACAGAGAAAGTGAGAAAAGGGAAGAATTCAGCCCCTAGCCTGCCTTTTGGCTGAGGTCTCCCAGGCATTCTTTCAGAATATTCCTGAGAAATGGCAAGGTGAAACGTGGCTGTGGCTTTTTCCTTTGTCTCTCTGAACTTGGAGTTACTTTTCAACATCTGGCTTCTGGAATTTTATTCTAAGACCAACTAGAATTTGTGCACTAAAATTGTAATTAAATGTAAAGTGTATTCTTTATTGTATACCTACAACTGGAGAGTAGGGAAAAATAACACAGTTTTTAATATGGAAAAAAATCTTTAGAAATTCACCCTAAGTGAAAAGAAAAACAACAAGAAGAATACATCAGTCACACAATACAATAATATTTAATTCATAATTAGTTTCAAATTAAAAATTGTTTATTAAAAAGATGAAAAAAGCCTTAACTTGTGTTTTTCTAACATGTATTGTTTTAGTGTCAAATCTTAATACATTGGTCATATTTGAAGAAAATTAATTTTTCAGAATCACCTTTTCTGTTCTTCATTTTAACTTAAAAATATTTGCTATTCATTGCAGCATTTAATTTTCATTCTAAAACTTTCTTTTTAGAATTTGATAGTTTAAGTCACTACTTGGAAAACTGCAAATTTTAAATAGCTACCTATGTGCCAATATCACATATGTTAGAGCTCATCTAATATCATGAGTATGAAGGATACATGAGCAAATGATTCATTAAAAGACTTCGGCATGGGACAGAGATTCGTAAAGCTTAAAAAATGATACTAAGGACACGAAAGACAGCAAAAACAATGTGTGTTGGTTAGTATTAAAAAGTTGATTCTTTTGTCAATGGCATAAAAACACTAGACAAGGAAAAGTAAACACAAGCATGATAAATAAACTCAAGATACACTTTGGTTAAGAGAAGAAATGAAGAGTTTTTTTTAACATAACCTGTAGAAGTAGTATCTCTGATCTATCAGTGCTTGCCTGGAAGTTTGCATATTTCCAGAGGCAAATTCCAAGAGGATACATGGATAAAAAAATATGACTTTATTCATAATAATAACAATAATAAAAACAAGAACTGCAACAAAAAAGAATAAGATTGAGGCAAGTAGATACCCAAGGTAAGCTGTAGAATTCCCCCACAATATAGTCACAATTTGTAATCTTTCATTTTCTGTATGACTACATCATAAATTTTTGGTTACCTATTACATAACAGAGCAAATTAAACCAAACAAAATTCACAAAACAGAAAAAAAATTAAGTGCTGAACTAAGAAACAATCCATGACAGGCATTTCAAACCACTACAGCACCAACATCAAGACAAAGAACGTAACTGAATCATGAGCCAACAGTTTACTATAATGCACAAAATTCTAAAATTGAACAAGAATTAATCAAATGTAGCTCATTATTAAGAGGAGGAAAAAGAATTGACCTGATGTGGCAGGAAGGGGAAGGGACCTTGAATAAGGATATACAAGGATAGAAAGTGTGACTTCTTTGTTCATAATATTAATAAAAAAAGAAAACTTATTTTTTCTGCATTTCTATGCATTCTTACCTTTTTATATTGCTCTCTATTTTTTAAAATGTCATCATAAGAAGTATTTAATTATAGTTTGTGTACATAAGTATTTAAGGACTAAGAGGCTGATTGATTTTTCAAACAGAGCTAGTTGTTTTTATTTTGAAGAAGTGCTTCTTCAAATTTTGGTGATACTGTGATGTTTTAATTTTTTTTCATGTATTCTGTGTACAAGTCACTTGTCAAGTAAGTAAATGATAAACAGCATAATCCCTATATCTATTTCACTAATGTTATTATTCACATGACAAAAATGATATTCAGGCATTCCGGTTCATGAGTTTTGTCTTTTTGACTACTGCAGAATTGAGCTTTGGATATTGTATCATAAGAAAGAAGCATGTATATTTACTTCCAGGGCTAGTTGTGAACCATTTGCATTTGTCCCTAGAGCTGATAATCAGTTTGTAAGTTTCTGTAAGAAATCAGGTAGAATTCTAACAGTCGGTCTTTTAGATGGTTCATAAAACCCAAGAATATTAGCATCTTAATGAGAACTTCATCTTTAAACAGATCTTTTGATTTATCTTCAATTTATCATCAATCTTTTTCCATTTTTCATTGTAAAATGTTTACAACCTCTATGTTTTTTTTTAAGAGAAAAGACCACAACACTCCATGAAAACTAGTTTAATTACAGTTGAGAAGGTGGCCTGTGCCAAAAACTGAATATGTCATCAAGCCAGTAGAGCATGCAAGGAAGAAATTGACACTGATATAACAGTAACAGGAGAATGGCAGTCATTTATCAATAGACAATAAGGAAAACAATGAAGTAAACATTTTGGGTTATTGCCCATGAGTTTGATTGCATATTTTGTGAGAAAATGTAAGAAAGAGAAATCTTGTTTCCTATTTGGTTTGCCATAAATCTCCTTTTTGTTTGACAAAAAAATCATACTAGTCCATAACACCAAGATACATTAATTAATTTTAAATAAATTTAACAAATTTTTTAGAAGAATGTAGAGTCAGTATGAATGTATATGCTTATTCATCTTTTTATATTTCAGGTTTTCAAAACCTACATTTGAATTTTATGTAATCTTTTTCTTCTATGAGATTTAGACTTATTGCAATGGCTTTAAATTATTCAATTCAAGTCTGTTTTTATGCCAGTACCAAACTGTTTTTATTACTGTAGCTCTATAGTATAACTTGAAGACAGGGATGGTGATACCTCCTGAGGTTCTTTTGTTGAGCAAAATTGTTTTGGCAATCCTGGCTTTCCTGTTATTCCAAATAAAATTGAGTATTGTTCTTTCAAGGTCCAAAAAATATTGTGTTGGGATTTTGATGGGCAGTCCATTGAATATGTAGATTGCTTTTGGTCAATATACAAGGATAGAAAGTGTGACTTCTTTGTTCATAATAATACAAACATTATACAATTAAAGTCTGATTAAGACTGCCCTAAATGTAAAAATATAGTTCTAGCATTCATCTAGCACATCCTGTTCATTTTCTGAAAATTTTTGTGAGTGAGCCTTCATTATCCTTAATAAAATCTTGTGACTATCTACTTCATAATAATGTCCTTCCTGCCTGGACCCTGAAGTCCGTTTTTAACTCCTCTAAACTTTGGAAAGTAGCATTTTTTTTATCAGAACAGGCAAGAAATAATAATTCACAGAGAAATATATTACTAAGAAATGACAACTACTAAAATTGCTGTTTGTATATTAATGATAAACCATTTAAAGTTCCATTGCTACAATGTAGGGGGTTTCCTCAGAAACCTCATTTATATTAGAGAGAAATGCAATTTGAAAAAAGGTGACTTAATAATTTCTCTTCCTTACATTTTGCCTTTTTTTGTTATGACTGATTTTCCAGTGCTGATACAGTGTTTTTTTAACCATCCCTTCCTAGTCTTTTTACCTACTTTTAACACATAAATTAAAATACTAAGCTACGAAATAAAACAGTACCTAATTTGGGTTATGATCCTTTAATTCAGTATTTGTAAATTCGAACAAATAATGACATTGAGCTGATAACTGTTCTCTGAAACAAAAATGAGTTTGCTTTGAGGACCACAACAAAAACTAGGTAAATATTACTCATCATTTTTTATAAGATTTCTTAGTTTCATTAATATATATGAATATTCTGCCTCTATGGATATATGAAAACCACCTGTGTGGTTTGAATCTGCAGAGGATATCAGATGCTCTGAGATGGGAGTTTGGGTGATTGTTGGTATTGAAGCAAGGACAACAGGTACTTTGAATTATTGAACATCTCTCCAGCCCATTAGTCAGTATTACTACTAACTATTATCTAGTACTTGAAGCTAAAAAACAAAATAAAACAAAGTTTTAAGTAGCATAGTCACTTGACAGATTGAAAATAAACTACCTTAAAAGATTCTTTAGCAAAGGAAATGCTTTATTTTATATTATTTTTATTTCATGTTTCTATGAATGCTGCTTTCAGATTTGTTAATAATAATGCTTATGGAGAAAAGTATTTATATGTTCATGCCATTTTTAAATGTAAATTTTGTTCATTTTTTACCATAACTTCCAATTTTATGCCCATTAACTTACTACAATAATGTTTTGAGGGAATTCTTTAGCAACTAGAGACAGTCACTATGTGCAACAGTAGAACTAATGAGAAAAGTGAATGGCAGTCTGGAATCTTAGAGGAGAGTTAGAACCAAGGCATTGCTGAAGAGTACCAGATACTCATTTGAGTGAAATCTCTTTCTTCCCAAAAGTCAAATTAGTCTTTTCTGTCAAAATAATTTTATATAATTAAATATTCTTAAAACTTTATATTTAGCACAAAATTTTCCACAAATAAGCATCTGAATGGTTGATGATAGGAACATTAGAGAACCCATGGCAATTCTGTGTAGGTTTCAATGAAACTGCATGGCTATAGTCCTCACTGCTTCTGAAGTCCTTGGAAACTGCTTTAGTGACTTTCTTATTACTGTGACAAACTACTACTACAAAGCACCTGAAGGAAGAAAAATGTTATTTTGGTTTATAGAACAAAGTGGATAAAATATTTTATGAACTGTAAGGCACGGTGGGAGGGATATGGTCACCTGGCTACATTATATCCACAGTCAGGAAAAACAGACAGGAGGAGTGTCTTATTTATACAATCTTAGGACCAGTTCCCAGGCCACAATAGAAATTGTATGTTTTTTGTGTATTTTTAAATCATTATAAATATTTAATTTATATATGTATATATATATGCCTAATTATGTATGTTTGGAGAATTCTATGTGATAATTTGGTTGCAAATATTTTCATTTCTTTCCAGGTTTTTGAGAGCTAGCTGGCATAAGACTAATAGAAAGAGCAAGATTTAATTCTTCTGGGCTGCAGTTCCTTGTTTAACTTTTGCAGTTAGTCCAATATCTTTATGAGTTGATATTTATTCAGTCCTCCATGTTAAGAGCTAGTAAGTAGAAGTCTTCTAAAGGAGGGTCATCATAGTCACCTTCCGTTTTCATCATTTAGAAAGGATAGTTATAAAACCCCTTAATAGTTAGCAAATTATACAGATATTTAAAATCAAACTTAAAATAGAAGTGAAATATTTGGAGAAATGAATGTATGGAGAGTTTGTGAAATTAATAATTATGTAGTAAAAGTTTCTCTGCTCTTTAATATTATGTGGCTATGTCTGTGGACCAAATGACTGTTTGCATTGTCAGTTTTGTGAAGATACAGTGAAAAACAAGATATCTTTTTTTCTCAAGAAACTTAAATTCAAATGATGGTTAACCATAGAATTGGAATTTACTTTTTACTTTTATACACTTGTGTGGTTTTGTAACACATTTTTTTTATTTTAGTGGTGTAGTTAAATATTTGTAATACTAAATCTATCCTATAAACTACTTAATTCTAGCATCAGTCTTGAAAAATCCATGTAATCCTTTTATCTCCTAAAAGAAAAAAAAAATCATGAATATTGTAGATTTTGCCTTTGTATATTGCATAGAAATGTTAAAGAACTCAGAGTGGATTATTTTTTAAGCTTACTGAAGCTAAATAACAAGTCACCCATTTAGTATTTCAAAGCCAAGGAAAAATGATTGAGGTCAGATGCGATTAAACACAAACACTGAACAGTTTCCAGCTGATGGGATATATTACAAAACATGGCTAGTTTTATCAATATCATTTTTCTACTTCATTAGCTTTATTTAGCCAGGAGGCTGCAGAGAGGAAACACAGACCTCTTTATCATCACTCCATTCTTATCCAGCTGTGGGGAAATGGCAAGGGAACTTCATTGAGCCCTAAAGGGCAACCATGAATAGATGTAGTTCTTCCCCTGCCTTGACCCCCACAGCTCTGTGATGATGTTGGATGTGCTTTCAAAAGAAGCATACTTTTTAATTAAGAAAATGTTCACTTATTCTTTATATTATTGTAATTGGGGATTTTGTAACCACAGCTTGAAATTTGGTAGAAGAAAGTGTTTCTGGTCAGAGGCAACTAGATCAATTAATAAATGAAAATTGATGTATATTTGGTATATTATATGTCAATATAAATGGAACCATATATTCAAGAAAATTATAATACTCTAGATACACAAAAGTACTTTAAAATACATTGCTTAATTTTATTAGTATAGTAGCACAAGAAGAAATCTTGTGTGGCCAAAAATAATTCTCTGACTCTTTCTTGTTGAAGCTTTATATATGTCAGATATCCTAAAATAATCATCTTATTTTTGTTAAATAATTTTATTTCTTTGAGAATTTTATATACAAGCACTATATCTATGTCATTTCTGCCCCTACCTCCCCCTTAAAACTTCTATCATGTTCCTATACAAAGTTTATGAATTCTTTTTAATTACTATTGCTACATGCACACACACACACACACACACACACACACACACACACACACACACAAACATATACACCCTTCTAAACCCTACTGAATCAACTTAGCTTTGCTTTATATACATGTTTCAAGAGGTGACCACTTGGTTTTGGACAATATATGTAGGTTCTCATCCCTAGAAAAAGACTGATTCTTTCTCAGAAGGCATTGACCTGTATATTTTTCATCTAGAGTTAGAACCAAAATAGAATTCACCATGTCTGCATTGGCATTGATACTAGCCTTGTTTATACAAGCATATTGTTAAGATTTCATGGTTGAAACTTCCTCATCATATAAAAAGACACTTTCTCCCAGAAACATTTTGTTCCTGTGGCTCTTAAATTATTTCTTTGCACTCTGTTCTACAATTTTTCCTAAACCTTAAATGGAGGGGCTGTGTTCTAGATGTATCAGCTGTGGTTTGGAACCTCATAGAAACTTATTTTCTGTATTGTCCTGGCTTTGTATCTCAGTAATAATCTTCTTCTCTTTCAAAAGCATTATTGTTTTTGACAAAGGGTAAAATCTACAAGGGACCAGAGGTAGAAAGACACATATTTAAAAAATAATTGGAAATTCTATTAGTTTGGGAAAATGGCAAAAGGAGTATCTTCACTTGAGTTTATACCTCCTCAGCTATGGGTAGCTGACTAAGTTACATTACCATTCATGAGTTACCTTCTGTAGATAGCACCTTAAGTCCAATTGGGAGGGGTTGCATTACATTCAAGATAAAAATGTCATGTTTGTGTTGTTGCGGATATTTTGCTGCTTCAGTGATTCAGGTATAAAAAATGAAATCTTGACATTTAAAGGTAAATGTATAAGATTAGCAGATAACGTACTAATGAGGTAGGTAATACAGGCACAGATAGATGTACACTGCAGTTTTGTATTATTTCTGGGTCCAAGTGATGTAGGGATCTTTCTTTATGCTGTGAATATTATTAGTTAATAGGGAGACTGTTTTGGTCTATAGCAAGGCATCTTAGAAGCAGGCAAGAAATCTGAGATTAGACAAATGAGGAGGGCAAAGTTAAGAGAGGTGCAATCCAGTTACACAAGAAGCAAGATGTAAGGAAATAGGGAATCCAAGTGACATGTGGCAAGACAGATTAATAAAAATTGGTTGAATTGAGATGAGAAAGCTAAACCATAATCATTTTGTGGGGCTAAGCAGCTGAGGGCAGGACTGGACCACAGGGCTAGGCTGGGCCAGAAACCTATAAAATAGTTCTAGGCTTTAAATCTTTGTGAAGCAATAACCTGGAGTAAATACAGAAACAAAGAGAGTTAAAATGGATGGACCACAAAGTTTTTGGAGAAGAATCTGTAGTGGTATAGTGCTTGATAGTAAGTCACAGTACTATCTTCACAGTACTATGGAGGAGGGTGGGGTGAAAAAGAGAAATGCAATCTGTTTTGTGTAGTGGGAATAGATGAAATCACTGACAGAAAAATAGTCAGGAGGGGAAAAGAACAGCAAGTATAATGGATGAAGCCACATGAAAAATACCATATCTTTAATTAGAAAATATATAATAAGTATACATTTTATACATATACAGTTAGAGTGACAATGATTGCAGTAAAAGCCGTAAATTATCTAATAAAAACCAGTGATAGAAAACATCATTGTGAAGTGTTTAGAGGAATAAAGGAGACTCACAAAACAACATTGTTTATTGCTGTTTGTTTTGATAACCTAAGTTGTGGAGAAGAAAGAATGACCTGATGTGGCAGGAGGGGGAAGGGACCTTGAATATGGAAATACAAGGATAGAAAGTGTGACTTCTTTGAAAAAATAAATAAATAAATAAATAAAAAGAGTAAGATCACATTGCTGAAAACACCACAAACTTAGAACACAGAACTTGGAGTAGTCAAGCAGAGAGTTCTATACAAACTACCAAGAAAGAAGAACAATTAATAATGTATCTTTGTTTTAATTTCATCAACTTCTGTTTTATACATTATAGTTGACAGATACTGGAACTTCAAACTTACTTGTCAGATGCTGTTATGCTTATATCTGCTTATTTGTAACAGCATTACATTGAAGTCAAATAGCCATCAATATCATCATTGAATCTTTCTCTCTTTTTTTTTAAAGGATAAAACAGCCTTTTTATATTACGCCAAACTTTTTCAAAAAAATGAAGAGTCAAAGGCAACAATATCTGCTGTTCTCTGATTTGGATGAAATTATATTTTGATTTATTTATTTTTGAATAGTCACATTTTTTTATCCAGGTATTCCTTTGTTTAAACTCCCTTTCCCTTCCCGCCCCTCCCAGTCACTCTTTCTTTTCTTAACTATCAATTTACTTAAGATACTATATATACAGGAAAGATATGAGAGTATATGCTTAGATGCTGACAAAGAAGAAATGTTCTAGAATAGAAGTCTATCTGGTCTACCTTGTGAATTACTGCCAAGTAAAGAGACACAGTTAAACCCTGTATTAGAAAAGGAGAGAGAGAGGTATACACACAATGAACATTCTAAAAATTAAATGAATCTAAATGAAATTATATGTTTTGGTGCCCTTAAATATAATATATTCAAAATTGGATTTAGAGGGTATCAGAACACTAAAACATTTCACTAACATGTTTTAAATAAATATTTAACAAATACTCCAAGGCCCAATAAATAAGGCCTTGAAGGGAAGACAGAATTTGAAACTCCAACTGGTCACCTGTTCTGTTACTCACCATTCTTACCATATACTGCTCTTTGCTTAGGAAAACATCAGCATTATCCTTTCTTAACACTAATTATGAAATTTATGTCTTATCTGACTTTAGTGAGGCCATCTTCCACTGTTTAGTCCATGGTAGAGAATGACTGCAAATCAGAAAGAGAATAGTGTGAAAGCTTCTTTCTCTTTATTTGGGTTCAGAAAGTGTGTGGGAAGAGTAGGGTCTCTTCAATGCTCATTGCATACTTATAATATAAAATTAATACAGAAAAAAATAACTTGAAGTTTGAACTAATATGCCTCTTTTCAAGAGTATTTGTTTTCAAAGATTTAAGTACAGCTTACACCAAGGGATTAAATTTCCCTTATCGCAAACAACTCCAGAGCATCCAATATTTTCTTGAGTGCGAGAGAATGAAACAGCCAAGTGAGCAGAGATTTAAGTGCTGTAGATTCTTGGGGGCTGAACAACTTAATTAAACAATTCTGTGTAAAAGAAAAAAGAGCCTTACAAGTCACCCTATTAGCTGTGGCTTCACATTAGTCATTGTATATTAGGGAATCTCAGATACAGAAAACAACCCTGTAGCTTCTTCCTTCCTAAACAAGTCATATTGAAAACACTGTTAAGGAAACTTTCTAATAACTTACCAGTTTGACATGACAGTATTCACAATTAAAACTGTAAAAGTAGGGGAAATTTAGGGTTTAGGAATCTGGGAGCATAAGAGGAAAATATGGAAGCAATGGGAGGGACACTGATTAAATCATTTTCAAAGACAATGCAATCATATAAAGGGGATTGATCAAGAAAGCCAACCCTATTCTGAAACAGATACTTTTATTCATCTTTTCCATTATAATTTTAAGATTCATTTGTCACTCAATGAGTGTATTGCTTATGGGGAAAGGAACAGTAAGTAGATACCATATTCTTACCTACAAGGATTATTGAGACCATGAAAGAGCTGGTTATATATCTGTATTTGTGTGTGTAATGATCTTTTATATATTCATCTATCAGCTGTTACTGATTTTTCAACTTTAAGCAGTCCTGTAATAATTTAGATGCATATATGTATATACACATATAAACAGATAAATGCATATAACTATATATAAGCAGCTAGAAAATTATGCATAAATTCTGTAATCTATAAAATAATACATCAGTTTATATAGTCTATATACCTGTTGTCAAATAATTAGGTAATGCATAAGATACAATAAACATGAACAGATGCATACTTGGTAGAGTGAAATGGGAGAGTTGATAAATAAATATAATTTTTTTGATTGGTTAAGTACCCATTTGCTGTTATAAGGTATAAAGTTAGATCTTAATTTTATTTAAGTATTGAATAGTAAGAATAGAAAAGAAAGGCTGTATAAAAGCTATTTACACAAGATACAAGTAACTTTACCTCAGAGCACTTAAGGCATTCATGGAGTACATGAATGAACATTCAGAAAAATATATGTACATATATATTCTGTAAAAATCTTAAAATTTAAGTAATATTAAAATATAAGATCAAGGTAAAAACATGATTTGTGATGTATTTCTGTATGCTGTGAATTATTTTTGGTTAATAAAAGAACAATTTTGGCCTATGGCAAAGCAACATAGAGGTAGGCAGGAATTCCAAGCTTATATAAAGGAGAAAAAGGGTGGAGTCAAAAGGGATGCTGCAAGCTACCTCCAGGAGAAGTCAGGTTATAAATGTACAGGTGAGCCACAAGCCATGTGGCAAAACATAGATTAATAAAAATAGGTTGAGTAAAATTGTAAAAGCTAGCAAGCAATATACCTGAGCCAAAGGCTGAACACCTAGTGATTAATATAAACTTCTGAGTCATTATTTTGTAAGCCATGGGACCATGGATAGAAGAGCTTCCTCCAGAATGTTGCTTGGGCAGCCCAGAAACTTCAACCTATAGCCATGTTCTATTGAAAATTGTATTGGAAGTTCAGTGGGAATTGCATTAGACTTGTAGGTTGAATATAGTAGATAGATATTATTACAATGTTAATATACTGATATATGAGCATCAGTTATTCTTAATTTTCTAATATTTTCCACAATGTCTTTAAAAAATTAAAAGGTTGATTATATATATTTTCCACTTGCTTGGTTAGAGTTACCGAAAAATATACTATATTATTTGATGCAATTTGAAAGACTTTTTATTCTTATTTTTCAAAGTCCATTTGTCATTTGTATAAAAGAAGGCTTGTGATTTTTTTAAGTTAACTTGAAGGTGTTTATCAGCTGTTTAAGTTCTCTGGTAGAATTTTAGGATTATTTATGCATACCGAAACATAATCTGCAAATCAAGATATATTGACTTCTTCCATTTCATTTTGTATCCCCCTGATCTCTTTCATTTAGTTGACTGTTTCAGATAGAGTTTGAGTACAATATTAAATAGATAGGAAGAGAGTGGATAGCCTTCTCTTGTTCCTGATTTTAGCAAAATTGCTTTGCTTTTGCTTCACTTAATTTGATTATGGGTATACACTTGCTAGACTCTCCATTTATTAAGTTTTGATATGTTCATTGTATTACTAATCTCTGCAGAACTTTTATTCTGAAGGGCTGTTTGAATTTGTCAAAGACTTTTTCAACATCTAATGAGATGATTGTGTTTACTTTTCTTTCAGTTTATTTAATCAATAAATTATATTTTATGTTCAAAACCATACATGCATCTATGGAATGAAGAAAAATTAATTGTGAGGAATGTTCTTTTTGATCTATTCTTGAATTCAATTTGCAAGTATTTTATTGAAAATATTTACATCAATGTTCATAGTTTTAATTGGTCTATATTTCTTATACTTATTAGGTACTTATAAGGGTAACTGTGGTCTTATAAAATGAATTGAGCAATGTTCTTTCTGTTTTTAGTTTGCAAAATAATTTAAGAAATATTGGTATCAACTCTTTCTTGAAGGTCTGGTAGTATTGTACATTAAAAACATTGGCCTTGAGCTTTTATGTTTAAAACTTTTAATGACAACTTCTCTTCTATTGCACTAGGTGTTATGGGTGTTATAGGTTTATTTAAATTGCTTATTAACTTTGCTAAGTAGTACTTATTGAAGAAAGTGTTGATTCCTTTTAGATTTCCCAATTTGATGAAATACAAGTTTTTAAAATGTGTCCTTTCATTTTTTGTGTTTTCTGTTTGTTTTTATGCCTCCCTTTTTCTTTTTGATTTTTTTGGATATTCTTTCTTAGTCCCTCAGTTAGTGGATACAAGTTTGTCCATTTTGTTGATTGTTGCTGAGTCCTAACAGTTTTCTTGGAGGGAGAGAGTGAGAACATGCAAGATCAACATCAGAGACCTTGGGAATCAGATGAAAACAGGTGACTTTTATTCAGCAATGAAGAGAGCCTTACATATTCTTCTCCCAGCATACTTGTTGAGTCTCAAACATAACATTGCATAGGTGTCCCTCATTGGCTGGGCATGATCAGCACCTTTGACAGCAACTGTTGCTCGACCCTCAGGTAGACTTCAGGTTGGCTCATAAGGAAGTATATTATGTGCATGTCTCAGCAAATAGTTTGAGCCAGTTTCCTTGATTCTATGGGCCTATCCTACTACAAGCCACCATTTTCATTTTATTATATAGGCAATCATTGGAAGTCAGAGTTCTTTGCCCTCACTTTGTTGACCCTGCCTCTGGAGGGCTCAGCAACTGGACTGTGCCTGACTTAGTTTGGCTTGCCTAAGAAGCTTTTACCTGTCATTTACTATTAGCTATTGAAGAACATCTAACCCTTAAGAGTCATCCCAGATGGGGAGGATTAGGCAGTAGTCTTTGAATTTCAAATAACCACGCATGTATAACATCCTGTGGAGGGCTCTGTGTTGGATGTTTAAGAGCCATTAGCACCCATAGAGTTACCTTAGTGGCCACTTATTGTTGCTGAATGTGCTGCAGGAGACACTTAAAAAGTAAAATGATTAAAAACACCACTCTGCCAATCAAAAAAGCAAAACTTATATAAACATCAGGTAGGGAATCAAATCACCAAAAGGCCAATTTGTTTTGGGAGCCAATTGAAGATGAAGTCAAAGATGGAAGCATTGAGTGAAAGAAAAAAGCCGGTAAAACAAAAGGCTTCCTTCAAAAACGTCGCATCCTCCAATTCTTTTGTGGTCAGTACCAGGTCCATAAAGGGCAGGCCTAGGGAAGAAGTAGTGCTAAATATTGCAGAGAATGCATGGGAGCTAATTTGCCACTGGAAACAGAATTGTAGGCAAGGGAACGGGAGCCTATAGATTCTTTGCTTTTGAGGGAGTAAAAAGGGGAATAGTGGTGAGTATGTACACTATCATAAGGCATGAGGACATTTTTTTTTGGTGGAAACATGCTGATTCATGACTGGGGACATATCTCTTTCTGGGTCTTATATTGGCACAGTGGCACTTTGAGAAAAAAAGACAAACATACCTTTTCCCATGTGTCAGCATTGGGACAGTTGTAGCTGCTATTGGAGGGGAATTGGGTCTTTCCATCTTACTAAGGGTAAAGGTATGCCCCAGTGCAGAGATGCCCAGTGTTTATATGCTGGACTTAGTCTTGCCTCATCAAAGTTAAGAAAATTTATATGAATAGAATTTCAGTTAATGACAAATAAGGATCCATTTTCGCCTCTGGCAAGATGGTCATGGTCAATATTTCTTTAAGAGTTCTCTTGGTCTTTCCACAGTGGTTTGTCCCTGAGGAATATAGAGGATGCCTGTGGTATGAAAGATCTTTCAGAATGCCAGGAAGTCATTACACTGTTGAGAGGCATAAGCAGGGTCATTTTCAGTCTTTATAACCCAAGGCACCCCCCTGACCAACATGGCTGATTTAAGAGCCTTAATAGCATTAAGTTTTTATCCCAGAATGCATAGTGCTGGCAATGGAAGGAAGACAGTAAGGCTTTGACTGAAGAAAAGGCCAGCACAGAAATTACTGGCTGTCAGAAAAAAAAAAAAAAAAACTGTTAATGAGATTGGTCTGGAACTCCACTTGAACCTTGAAAAGGGACAGTCCATCACCCAGTTTAGCAGAATCAAGTTTGAAAATACCATATTTAACATCTTTGGAGCCAGGATGCTAGATAAGAATAACATTATCTATTTTTATTGGAATCTGTAAATGTCAGGGTGACATAAGGGATCAGAGTGGAATATGGGACTTCCTGGGGCTGTATCTTTATTGGAAGTCTGGGGAGTTCTGCTAAAGTCTTATATTTTTGCAAATGATTGTCAATAGTTCCTATGAATCCTGAAACTATTTTCTGGAACAAGGTAGAATCAGCCCATAGGGCCTAGGTATTCTTTACTGAAAAGGTGAAGAGAAGCTTATCTGGCTCTCTCCTGTTCTCTAAGCCAGGACTTAGGCCTTAAGACAGAGTTGGAATAACTGGTCATACTTAGAGGTGACCTTATACAGGTCAGAATGTACTTGATTTATCCATAGAAGAAGCTAACATTTGCATACTACTCCCCCAAATTTTCTGGATGTCCAGAATACCATTGTCAATAAGAGCACTTGGGGATTATAATATTGCAGCCTATAGGCAATGGCTAAAATCTTTTATAGCCAATTTCCAGCTTCTTGAGTAAGTAACCTTAGTGGAAAGACAGGTAGAACACTCCAACAATGAAAAGAGATGTCTCATCTCTTGGTCAGGGATGGGTAAGAAAAGTTTAAGACAATTAACTGTGCCATATAATTGTTGTAATTTTGTGACTATATATGAGTCTTTCACTTCCAACTTGAAGGAAAGAGGGAAATCTAGCAATGGATAAGCCCAAAAAAGCAAAAGGGGGTCCTACTAAAACCTTGTCTTATGCAACAATCAGATGCTATGATACAGGATTGTTTGACACTTCTCTTGTAATACACTGTAAGAAGGATATATCTGGATTTGAAAGGAGGAGATTGTTCATATAATGGACCAAAAGAACATCATTTGGAACATTAATTAAACCCTTAGTGTCATACTGTCAATAAGTCAATTGGCTGTTGGGGGACTATTCTTTTTTTTTTTTTTTTTTTTTTTTTTTTTTTTTTTAAAAGAAAACGTTTATTATTAAATACATATCCCCAAAACATCCAAATAAAAATATATATATATACAACACAAGATAAAGTATGCAAACACATTGATCTATCAGTGTTCAAAACAGGAAAGTGAATTTTCTGAGTAGAAGTTCCCTAGAGCCCTGTGATTATACAAAGGGAACTCCTCAGCAGGTCTTACCCTCCCGACCTCTGGGAAGCCTGGCATGCTATCATAGACACAGAGCAGTTTAAAATG